>NIVC01003162.1:0-81067 GCA_002269645.1 Macrostomum lignano
GGTATTGGTGTCAGGAAACGGGTATTGTGTCAGGGAACAGGTATTGGTGTCAGGGAACAGGTATAGTGTCAGGGAACAGGTATTGGTGTCAGGGAACAGGTATAGGTGTCAGGGAACAAGGTATTGGTGTCAGGGAACAGGTATTGGTGTCAGGAAACGGGTATTGGTGTCAGGAACAGGTATTGGTGTCAGGGAACGGGTATTGGTGTCAGGGAACAGGTATTGCTGTCAGGGAACAGGTATTGGTGTCAGGAAACAGGTATTGGTGTCAGGGAACAGGTATTGGTGTCAGGGAACAGGTATTGGTGTCAGGAAACGGGTATTTGGTGTCAGGGAACAGGTATTGCTGTCAGGGAACAGGTATTGGTGTCAGGGAACAGGTATTGGTGTCAGGAAACGGGTATTGTTTCAGGGAACAGGTATAGGTGTCAGGGAACAGGTATTGGTGTCAGGGAACAGGTATTGGTGTCAGGGAACAGGTATTGGTGCCAGGAAACAGGTATTGCTGTCAGGGAACAGGTATTGGTGTCAGGAAACAGGTATTGCTGTCAGGGAACAGGTATTGGTGTCAGGAACAGGTATTGGTGTCAGGGAACAGGTATTGGTCAGGGAACAGGCACTTCTCTCAAAGATCAAACCGTGTTGTCTTGGATCAGGTATTAAGGACTAGGGTGAGGTAGTGACATGAGGAACTAGTGGATGATAGGTGTGGGATACATGTATTAATATCTGTACTGGCAGCATCACTAACTAGATGTGCGGCTTTGCGGCGCGGCGGCTTGCCAGAGTAGACTGGGGGGACTTTACGGTAGCATGAGTGCGCTGGACACTGGGAATGATGAAGAATAACTTATAAATTGGATAGTGCAAATTAAGTAGCGAATTTCTAATGAAGCATTAGGTTTGTCTCCAGGGGGAAAGGCAGGCCGTGAGGACCTCCGTCCACTTTTTGGTTCGGTGAATAAAACATGTTGCCAGCCCCGCTAATATATTCGGCTTAATTATTCAGCTGTCCATAATCCAGAGCAAGCAGAGCATTGAGGACAATGCACCGAGCTGCTTGCCAGAGCGCGCTATCTTCATCCAGAATTCTATCCACTGTTGCTTCTTATTTTCTGCGATTTTTAAACCAGACTTATCTCTGCGCCTCTTCAGTCCATGTCTGCTCAGCCCTCACCTCTCCTTCGACTCCGAAATGCCAGCTGATTCTGCGTGCCTCATCTTCGCTTCTCAGCCATCCCCCTACTGCCAAGTGATCGGGTGGATTCGGATTATCAGCTCCCGCTCGCATATTAATTAGTTTGTCACCTGACGCTTGGTGTCTTGATGATGGGCGCGGGTTGGAGAAAATTTATTGATTGATATCGTCTTTTCCTCTCTTTATCTTGTAAGTGAAGTTCCGTCCTGTCTCACCGGAGCTCAAGCAGATGTGAAACACTAACAATAGGCTTGTAGTGTCGCGGTATTCAGCTGACAGTGTATTTATTAACTATAAACTATATTTAAAATAAAGCAGATTGGTTCAACATGCGTTAATCTATGAACCTACTTGGTTTATCGAAGGATTTAATTAAACAAATATTATCAGTGTCAAGTTTGACGCATTCGAGTGTGCCATCAGTTCCCCAGACAGGCCAACCCCCGTCTGCACCGCAGTCTCAATGAGTTGAGCATTCCGCACACCTGCTGTTTGAAAAACCTGTTCATACAGCCGTAGATGACCGGGTTCACTCCGTGGTTGATGAAGTAGAAATAGTACACTGTCTGCATGAACAGCCCGCCCAGGCCCACGTGGCTGCCCTCGTTGCTGCTGCTCCCTCCTTCTGACCCGCTGGAGCCGCTGCTGTACAGCCTCCGCCACCAGCTGCTGTTCTGCTGCTGGCTGTAGTTGCCTCCGGATGCCGCCGCCGAGCTCCAGTTGCCGAAGCTTGCCGCGGCAGCTTGGTACGACTGCCAGTCGCTTAAGTTGATGCCTCCAGTCGTCGCGCCGCCCGACCTCCCGGCGCCGGCCTCTTGCAGGTGGAACACCAGAAAGAAGGGCAAATAAGAGAGCAGATAAAAGAAAGTGATGATGCTCAACACCTTGGCTGTTTTTATGTGCGGCCGCTTCCTAGTCCGCTCTGACAGGTGCTTCTGCGCCTGCGCCAGGCGGTTGCTCACCACCGAGTCTTCGCGACGCTGGCTGCCGACCAGCATTCGGCGCTGCTCGGGCGCCTCTTCGTCAGCTTCTTCTTCACGTCTCGGCTCGGCCTCCTGGCTGTTACCGTCATCATCGGCCACACTGATTTCCTTGTTGGCAAACTTCACCGCACAGCTTGAGGCGGCGGCTTCTTGCCCGCCCAGTGCCTGGTCGATGTCCGTCTCTAGGATGCCGTTGTTCTGCCTGTCCGGCTGGCAGTCTTTGATTCTGTTGATGCCGTCGGCATTGGTATTGTTGGCTATTGAGCTGCGGCCAGCCTTGCCCTTGCCCTTGTCCTTGGCGTTGGAGACGCGGCTGACGTAGCTTCGCGATTTGTCCCAGCGACGCTGCCGCTTGCGCACGAAGTAGAAAATATTGGCGTAAAAAAACATAATAGCCAGCAGCATGCACAGGAACAGCAGTGTTAAGCAGGCCTTGTACACCCTGACGGTGATCATTGGCAGGATGCTGTAGTCGGCGATGCAGTGAGCCATGGTGACCGGCCGGCTGAGGACTCGGCCGGGCAGTTTCACAATCACTGTCCGCCTGGTGCCAGTCGTCAATCCAAGCGGGGTGCCCACGGCGAAGCCCAGCAGCAGGGTGAGGCCGATGAGTCGCACGGCCTGTCGCCGGCCGGTCTGAATGCCGGGCACGAAGCAGATGATGGCGAAGCGGTCCACCGCGATCAGGCAGAGCAGGAAGGCGGATGACGTCACCAGAGAGCAGCGGAGAATGTGAAAGATTTTGCACATGAAGTCGGTGGTGGCGGCCCGCCAGACGTCCTGATAGATGGTTGACGGAATGACAACAGAACAGACGGTCAGGTCCAGCGTGGCCAGCGCGATCACGTACACATTCTGGGGCAGCTCGCGAAGTCCCCTATGAAAGAAGAAGACAACAAGGATGTTGCCAAACAGGCCGATCAGGGCCAGAGCGCCCAGTGACAGCGTGATGGCTACCGACATGGCCAGGGGCAGCTCGCCGCCCTGCTGAGTGGCCTGCATCATCTGGCTTAGTTGGGAGTCCCGGATACTGCTGTTGCTGCTCATAGTGAACTTCATTTCTGCTGTGTTGCTTCTGCTGCTGTTTGTTGGCTTTTCTTCTGTGGAAGGTTTTGGCAAAAGAGAAATCTGTATGTAGAGATTGTAGATATGTATATGGAGTAGAGATTCTGCCCATTCCTCTGACTCGAGCACATGCAAGCGCGCCAACACAGTACACAGGCACGCAATCGTACACACGCTCACACAGGGTGTACAGCGGTCCTGACTGTCTAATCGTCAGGCATGTGCCTTGAAGGCTAACCCTCATGGCTGTGAATCACACGACAACCCCCCCCCCACCTGTCAATTTTTGAGCTCACGAGCCCCAAAACGGAATCAAACTTGGGGTCACGCGCGAGTCAGACTTGTTTAACGTTGAGCTGCTCTGGCCCCATGGGGTGATAGAGACTGCATGGTTGTTTAAACTGAGTGCAGCATGGACTTTAAGTCTTCAGTCGGTAAAGCTGACATTGCTATTCTACACAAGTGCATTCTATCAAAGCATTTCTGCGCTCCTCTCCTATCCACAAAGCGTCAGTCGGCGGCCCCTCTAACACCGAGGGAGCAATTTCACTCTGCCAGTTCATATGTTGAGAGGACTTTGAGGAGGTTCTTTCAGCTGTTCGCGTTGACTTAACGGAAGCAAAACAGTTGCTTCAAGCTGCGTACGTGCTCCCTGCAACAATGATTTCTGCGAGGTTTAGCAGCGTACGCAGGCGGGAAACAGATCCGTGGGAAGTGTTTCAGCCGCGGGCGCGTGAATGTCAGGCTTATCCGGGTGTATCTTGTTGCACGGTTAGCCTATAAGTTTGGCCTGGCTGCGGAGTTGAGCGGGAAGCTGAGAACAAATTTCCCGCTTGCAAGAAATGTAAAACGGTTGCTAAGGCCCGCGTTTCTCGCAATCCCAGGGCTTGTCCCAATTTTCTGACTGGTTAAAGAATTATTTATTGTCAGTTCTCAACTTACATTTTGCTTTGCCAGGCAGATGCAAATGCACACTGAAATCCTTGCGCCTTCTACTGTCGGATGGGTTGCTTCTGGCTGGAAAGCGCCGGGGTGGTTATTTTATCCTAAAAAAATCCTGCGGGCTCGCAGTGGGAAGAAAAGGGAGGAGAAGGGAAGTGGAAATCGACCTCTCCAGTCCGGCTATTGGCCAGGACAAAATTCTGCACTGGCCTGTTTGGACTGCGGAGGCGGAGTTGACTGAGAAGTGTATTCTCTCCCTCTCTCTCGTAATATTTGTGCAGCGGTTAGACTTGTTGATCAATGTAGCGACGCTAATGCGGAGATGATAGAGATAGCCATCGCAGAGATAAATATAGTTATAAAAATTATGGCATGCGGCCAGCTGACCCGCAGCCAGTGAGTCGAGCACGCGTGCTCATACAGGGTGTACATGGGCCCTGACTTCCTCATCATTAGTAGGAATGTACACACCCCGTGCCTTAGGCTAGAGCTGCACAAGCCCCGAGGCAATTGAACGAGACAGTTCGAATCGTTCGAAACAGAGTTTGAAAGATACTGTACCCTTTTATACCAGTGTACTTTGTACAGCATACTAGATTTTCTACAAAAAAGGCACTGTGGTGCGCGTGAGCTCACAAATTGCTTTCTTCTACTCAATTGTTTGCCTCAGATAAGTATTGAACTGCCGCTTCCCATCTCTCTCTTCCCTCTCCCTACCTCTCTCTACCTCAGCACATTAGTTTTACCTGTTGGTTGATTCTGTCTACGCGTTCAAACCTTGCATTTTTTCCATTCCTTTGTTGTGCCAGCGCAGTGCAGGGTTGCACGGCCTAAAAGCATAGATGATTTTTCAAAACTGCCTCCGCATCGTTAACATTTTACAGCCAGTTAAATTGCCTGCTGACTTGTTGCTTATGCTTGAAATTATTTTGTCCCCCATTCATCTTGCCTGCATCAGCCGTTTTGCGTATACCAGTGTAGAGGATTTTTGTCCCCCTGGCAGAGAGCTGCGGCTGTGTGGGCTTTATTCTTTTCAACAATATATCTACATGTCGTGACCCGGGTCGGTTTGGGTGCCCAGTCCCGAGTACAATATATTTTACGTAATCTAACAGGCGTAGTGACGCTCTGTCTGTACTTTTATGAATACGAGCAGGCGTGACGACGCTCTGCGATAATAGTTCGATTCCTCTGGTGTTGTGACACTCAGAGTTCACGCTGCGGCTCGAGGTGTGGTGACACTCTCGGGTGCTTCTAGTTTCGATACTGTAGGTTGTACACGCTATATAAAGTAACCGGTACAGTACTACAATAATACGCAATATACAACGCTGCTGTGCCGCAGTGGTCACAGTCGCAGGCGTGATGACGCTCTAGCTATGGAATCACTGCTACGGCAAGGCCTCGGAAAAGCTAAAGAAGCGAATGAACTCGGGGGTCTTACCGGTGCCAGAAACTGTGGAGCTCGTTCGAGTATCGCTACCACTTGACCGCTTTATTTGTAGCTTTGGGTACCACAGATCGATAAACAGAGATGCCAAAATCCGAATTTGGACATGCAATAAATTGAGTCCCCGCAGTAAGAGACCGTATAGACACGGCTCGCTTGAATATCGCTAGGTTAGATTGAAGAGCTAGGCACGGGCGCGGAGCGGAGAGCGGGGAGCTGGCTGGGCCAGGCTTGAGCACTCCACTTAACAGGGTAGAGGGGCAGACAACGCGAGAGAGAGAGAGAGATGCCAAACAAAAGAGACGACCCTTCAGCCAATCAGCGTGCCCGCCGAGCAGATCTGATTGACTGGGGGCCAGAAAAGAAAACCACAAAAACACAAGCCCAGCCAATCAGCGACCGCCGCGGGGAAAGACTCAAGCCGGGCTGAGCGCCCCCCCCCCCAACCAGCCAGAACTGGTCTGGGGATGGCCGCCTAGGGCGCACATAAAAAAACAACTCAAAAAGTGCAAGAGCACTCAACAGGCCAGACACTACATACGCGTGGAGCAGACCAGCTCAGCGGTGAACACAGCCATGAGGGCCAGCCCCCAAGGCACAGATAGTGTACATGCTTGAGGATTAGAAAGTCAGGACCGCAGTACACCCTGTGCGAGCGTGTGTATGAATGCAGTGCCTGCGTACTGTATTGGTGCGCTTGTGTGCGCTCAGGTCAGGAGTCAGTGGAATGGGCACAATTGGTTCGCCCGTATCTCTTTTTTTGGCAACCATTGTCCGTCTTCTGTCCCATTCTGTGTTTCGCCTCTTGTCTTCCGTCTTCTACCCCTCTATATTGCTTGCTGCCTCTCTTTGCACCTTTCCCTCCCTTCTCCTCTGTTGTCAGTGGATAAACTTGGCCTTGATTTGAGCCCCCTTGTAGTGAAATTCGAATGCCTTATAGAAACTCCTGACTGGCTGCAGTTTGACATTGATTTTGCGTCAAAACCAGAACGCGGACACAAGGAATACGAACTGATTGAACTGTCGTAAAACTGGACAAAAAAGTTAAAAAGGAAGTTTGCCACACGGACAGGCCGACAGGGCAGGGTTAAAGTAACGACCTGCTTGCTTAGGGGCATGGAACCAATTCATTCATCACCAATATTAAAGCTGGAAGTGCAGCTCTGAAGGTCATTGGAAAACTGCAAAGCTGTGGGAGAGTGGCTTAAACTCTCTAGGCCATGACTGGTCAGCATCCTGTAGTTGGCCTGAGACTGAGAGAGACTGAGAGAAACTAGAGGTGGAGACTGAGAGAGACTGGAAGGAGACTGAGAGAGACTAGGGGTGGAGACGGAGAGAGACTGGGAGAGACCGAGAGAGACTGAAAGAGACTGAGAGAGACTGAAAGACGGGCAGAGATAGAGAGGGTGACAGAGAGAGAGAGGGAGACTGAGGCTGTGTAGCACCAAGCAATAGTACTCTGCAAAAGTGCACGTTATTTGTTGTAAGTTACTTGTCTATGCCAGATCTACCGAACGTTCGACCGCACCCATAGGCGACACTGTACCCCTTTAGTTATCACAGAGTCCTCTGGACTAATTTGCAATAGATTTATCCCTTGCTTGAGTATAATTGCCATTCCTAGCAAAGAAAGTGTTTAACCCGGCGAGTCCGTCTATGTTCTTTGTTCTAAACCTTTTCATTTTGCTGCTTCAAGTGTCTTTGACTTTGAAAAAAACTTATAGGCTTTGCTAAAATTGAAAGTCTCTTAAACTTAACGATGTCTAAAAAGGGATACAAGTGGTTTAATTGGCATTTTATTAGTTCTTTTGCACGACCTTTGCACTGCTGACTGATATTTTCTGTCAGCCGCAAACTTTCACCTGCGTCACATCAAGCATCTCTTTTGTCACACCAAGCGTCACCCCAGAGAGTCACACCAAGCGTCACCCCAGAGTCACACCAAGCGTCACCCCAGAGAGTCACACCAAGCGTCACCCTCCAGCGAGTCACACCAAGCGTCACCCCAGAGAGTCACACCAAGCGTCACCCTCCAGCGAGTCACACCAAGCGTCACCTCAAAGAGTCACACCAAGCGTCACCCCAGAGAGTCACATCAACCGTAACCCCACAGAGAGTCACACCAAGCGTCACCCCAGAGAGTCACACCAGGCGTCACATCAGAGTCACACCAAGCGTCACCCCAGAGAGTCACATCAACCGTAACCCCACAGAGAGTCACACCAAGCGTCACCCCAGAGAGTCACACCAGGCGTCACATCAAAGAGTCACACCAAGCGTCACCCCAGAGAGTCACATCAACCGTCACCCCAGAGAGTCACATCAACCGTCACCCCAGAGAGTCACATCAACCGTCACCCCAGAGAGTCACATCAACCGTCACCCCAGAAAGTCACATCAAGCGTCACCCCAGAAAGTCACACCAAGAGTCACCCCAGAGAGTCACATCAACCGTCACCCCAGAGAGTCACATCAACCGTCACCCCAGAGAGTCACATCAACCGTCACCCCAGAGAGTCACATCAACCGTCACCCCAGAGAGTCACATCAACCGTCACCCCAGAGAGTCACATCAACCGTCACCCCAGAGAGTCACACCAAGCGTCACTCAGCGTCACTCAAATCAAGTTTCTCTTTGCGCCCGCAGGCTGACAGCTCCGGCGACGCGCCGCAGTCAGCCAGCTGGTCATTCGACGAAGTCAAGGAGGTGCACCTTCGCCGCTACGAGCTCCGCGACAACGCCCTCGAGATTTTTCTGGCCAACGGTGCCGCCTACCTGCTGGCGTTTCAGTCGCCTCGCGATCGCGACGAAGTGGCCCGCGTGGTGGACGGCCTGGAGTTGGACAGCCGCGTCCGCCAGCTCACAGTTGACGAGGCCCAGCGCCAGTGGGTCACCGGCCAGATGAGCAACTTCGAGTACTTGGCCTTCCTCAACACGGCCTCTGGCAGGTCCTACAACGACCTCATGCAGTACCCCGTGTTCCCCTGGGTCCTGGCCGACTACGACTCCGTCGAGCTGGACCTGACCCAGCCGGCCACCTTCCGCGACCTCGCTAGGCCGATCGGCACCCAGGACGACTCGGCCGTGGCCCGGCACCGGGACAAATACGAAGTGCTGGACAGGCAGTACAGGGAGCTCGGACCGGACCACGCCACGCCGCCCTATCACTATTCGAGTCACTATTCGAACTCGGGCACCGTGCTGCACTACTTGGTCCGCCTGCCGCCCTACACCCAGCTGTTCACCGTGTACCAGGACCGGCACTTCGACCTGCCCGATCGGACTTTTCACTCCATCCGAACCAGCTGGCGCTTGAGCTCGAAGCTGTCGGACTCGGACGTCAAGGAGCTCATTCCGGAGTTCTTCTGCCTGCCGGAGTTTTTTATCAACAGCGAGGAGCTCGACTTCGGCGTCAAGCAGTCCGGAGTTCGAGTTGACAATGTCGAACTGCCGCCCTGGGCCGCCGATGATCCGCGCCGGTTCGTCCTCATTCACCGGGCCGCCCTGGAGTCGCCGCTCGTCACTGAGAAACTGCACAAGTGGATTGACCTCATCTTCGGGTACAAGCAGACAGGTAATGTTCGGCTTGCTTGCTATGGGATTGAGGATCTGGGGGGATTATGGACTTAGGTGGAGATTGGGGATCTGGGTGGAGATTGGGGATCTGGGTGGAGATTGGGGATCTGGGTAGAGATTGGGGATCTGGGTGGAGATTGGGGATCTGGGTTGAGATTGGGGATCTGGGTTTAGATTGGGATCTGGGTTGAGATTAGGGACTTGGGTTGAGATTGGGGATCTGGGTTGAGATTGGGGATCTGGGTTGAGATTGGGGATCTGGGTTGAGATTGGGGTTCTGGGTTGAGATTGGGGATCTGGGTTTAGATTGAGGATCTGGGTTGAGATTAGGGATCTGGGTTTAGATTGAGGATCTGGGTTGAGATTGGGGATCTGGGTTTAGATTGGGGATCTGGGTTTAGATTGGGGATCTGGGTTGAGATTGGGGATCTGGGTTGAGATTGGGGATCTGGGTTTAGATTGGGGATCTGGGTTGAGATTGAGGATCTGGAGAAGAGATTGAGGATCTGGATATGATATTGAGGATCTGGGGATGACATTGAGGATCTGGAGAAGAGATTGAGGATCTGGAGAAGAGATTGAGGATCTGGGGATGAGATTGAGGATCTGGGGATGAGATTGAGGATCTGGGGGTGAGATTAGGGATATGGGGATGAGATTAGGGATCTGAGGATGAGAATAGGGATCTGGGTTGAGATCGAGGATCTGAAGGTGAGATTGAGGATCTGGGTGAGATTGAGGATCTGTGGGTTAGATTGAGGATCTTGGGGTGAGATTGAGGATCTTGGGGTGAGATTGAGGATCTGGGGGTGAGACTGAGGATCTAGGGGCGAGATTAGGCATCTGGGGGGAGATTGAGGATCTGGGGGTGAGATTATCCGATAGCTAAATCTGCCTAAAAACTTTGTCGTCTCCTCTTAAACGCGCAGGCAAGGCGGCGCTCAGCTCGGTGAACCTGTTCCACCCGTACACCTACTTCGGCGCCATCGACCTGGACCAGATCGACGACCCGGTGCGGCGCCGCGCCATCGAGACGATGATCAAGACGTACGGCCAGACGCCTAAGCAGCTGTTCCGATCGCCGCACCAGCCGCCTGTGGCAGCGGCGCCTCGCTCTGGCCGGGTGCCCGGGGCTTTCGGCGTTCGATTTGGAAATTATTGCGGCTCGCCAGACTGCCAGGCCCCGCCCCAGGTGCGCTGCCGGGATGGGGCCAGCTGGGGCCGGCCTGTGTGGTGCTTCTGCCACTACAGGATCCGTGATATTATACTGGATCACCTTCCCAGATCCTCAGTTGCTGGGCCAGCTATCAACCTCCCAGATCCTCAGTTTCTGGGCCAGCCTCCCAGATCCTCAGTTTCTGGGCCAATCTCCCAGATCCCTAGTTCCCTAGTTTCCGGGCCAGCCTCCCAGATCCCCAGTTTCTGGGCCAGCTTCCCAGATCCTCAGTTTCTGGGCCAGCCTCCCAGATCCTCAGTTTCTAGGCCAGCCTCCCGGATCCTCAGTTTCTGGGCCAGCCTCCCGGATCCTCAGTTTCTAGGCCAGCCTCCCGGATCCTCAGTTTCTGGGCCAGCCTCCCGGATCCTCAGTTTCTGGGCCAGCTTCCCAGATCCTCAGTTGCTGGGCCAGCCTCCCAGATCCTCAGTTTCTGGGCCAGCTTCCCAGATCCTCAGTTGCTGGGCCAGCCTCCCAGATCCTCAGTTGCTTGGCCAGCCGTCAACCTACCAGATCCTCAGTTTCTGGGCCAGCCTCCCAGATCCTCAGTTTCTGGGCCAGCCTCCCGGATTCTCAGTTTCTGGGCCAGCTTCTCAGATCCTCAGTTTCTGGGCCAGCCTCCCAGATCCTCAGTTTCTGGGCCAGCCTCCCAGATCCTCAGTTTCTGGGCCAGCCTCCCAGATCCTCAGTTTCTTGGCCACTGCCAGCCTCTCAGATGCTTAATCCCCTCTCTTCCGCTGGACCACAGGTTGCCTGGTGCGAGCAGCTGGCGGCCCCGGTGGCCCAGCTGGTGTTGAAACCGTCGCCTGTCGGTCCGAGCGCTCCGGAGGTGCTCGGCCTGTGCCCCGGCACCTGCGCCCTGGCCGGCGGCCAGCTGCTGGTCGGCGCCGCTGACAATGTTTTCCGCTGGCGCCCGGCGCCAACCTCGGCAAGCGCCAGCGCCGGCGCTGGACAAGCGCTGGGCGCGCCTCCGCCGGACTGGCTGGGCGACCGGGTCACCGCGGCCGCTGCCTGCGGATGGCGCGTCTTCTGCGGCCTCCGCTCCGGCCTGCTGCGCGTGTTCTCCGTAGCCGCCTCGTCCACCGGCTCCGCCGCGCCCGCCTCGTCCTCCGCGTCCGGGGCCCGCGGCCGGGCCGGCGGCCGGATCGACTGGCTCGGCGAGGCGCCCGTGCCGCTGCTCGGCCACCGGTCGGCGGTCACCGCGGCGCACGCCTGCCCGGAGTTTGCGCTGCTCGCCACTGGCGACGCCGCCGGCCGCGTGCTGCTGTGGGACACTAACCAGGTGGCCTACGTGCGCTGCCTGCGACCTTCTGGTCCGCCCGTGGCCGCGCTGACCGCGTCGCCGACTCTGGCAGATGTGGCCGTGCTCGGACAGGTAAGGCTGAAGATCAAATAGGAGTCAGACTCAGTTAGGTTCAAGTTCATGTAGGCTGGTTAGAGTCAATGTCGGGTAGGTTCAAGGCTGGGTTGGGTCAAGGTCGGGTCGAGCCAAGATCGGGTAGGGTTAAGGTCGGGTAGGGTCAAGGTCTTGTAGGGTCAAGGTCGGGTAGGGTCAAGGTCTTGTAGGGTCAAGGTCTTGTAGGGTCAAGGTCGGGTAGGGTCAAGGTCGGGTAGGGTCAAGGTTGGGTAGGGTCAAGGTCTTGTAGGGTCAAGGTCGGGTAGGGTCAAGGTCTTGTAGGGTCAAGGTCTTGTAGGGTCAAGGTCGGGTAGGGTCAAGGTTTGGTAGGGTCAAGGTCGGGTAGGGTCAAGGTCTTGTAGGGTCAAGGTCTTGTAGGGTCAAGGTCGGGTAGGGTCAAGGTCGGGTAGGGTCAAGGTCGGGTAGGGTCAAGGTTTGGTAGGGTCAAGGTCGGGTAGGGTCAAGGTCGGGTAGGGTCAAGGTCTTGTAGGGTCAAGGTCCGGTAGGGTCAAGGCCGGATAGGGTCAAGGTCGGGTAGGGTCAAGGTCGGGTAGGGTCAAGGTCGGGTAGGGTCAAGGTCTTGTAGGGTCAAGGTCGGGTAGGGTCAAGGTCGGGTAGGGTCAAGGTCCGGTAGGGTCAAGGTCGGGTAGGGTCAAAGTCCGGTAGCGTCAAGGTCGGGTAGGGTCAAGGTCCGGTAGGGTCAAGGTCGGGTAGGGTCGAGGTCGGGTAGGGTCGGGTGAGCTGCTTTAATATTTATTACCCAATTAATTCCGTGCTCCACGGGCCGCAGGGCCAGGGCAGCCAGCTCACGGTGTACACCGCCAACGGAGCCCTAGTCGGTTCAGTCAGCAGCGGCGGCGGAGGTGGCGGCGGCGACCGGATCACCTGCGCCGTGTACAGCTCCCTGCCTGAGGGCCGCTTCATCAACTGTCTGGCAGTGGGCCTGAGCTCCGGCTGCGTCCGCCTGCTCAACAGCTGGGACCTGGGCGACCTGGCCTTCATCCGGCCCGGCTTAGCCTCGCCGGCGCCGCTCCTGGCGCTCGCCTTCTCGCGCGACTGTCGCCGTTTGTACGCGTCGGATCGGGACAATCGGGTCTTTGTGCTGGAGGCGCCGGTCGACCCCTACCTCAGCGGCGGAGGCGGCTCCGGAGGCGGCGGCGGCGGCGGAGGCGGCGGCATGGGTCAGAAAACTTCCAAGCAGCAGTTCGCCGCCTTCCTGTGACCGCGGACGCGTGAAGTCGGGGTGTCAGGCGTTCAGCCGTGACCAGAATGGCTAAAGAGTCATTGCAAACAGCTCACTAGTGACTCTGAATAACTTTTTAGCGATTGCAAAGCGACTGAGAGGCGACTGTTGAGTCGAGAGCGCATCAAATTCGTCCAAGAGTCGCTTTGCTAGCGCTCAACCTTCTACTAACTGAAGTAGACTAAATAGAGTTGTTAGAAATGCGAAATCCAGCGACTCCAGCACGCCTCAGAGACCAATCTGCGGCCCCAGAGTCGCAGACAATGAAACGCCTGAAATTGACTCTATAAGGTCATAGGTATAAATTTAATTAGGTCATGCTAAAGTGCATTGAATCTGGTCAATAATCTGCATGCTACTGATATAATTTCTCCTACAAAAAGCATAATAACGTACGAGCTATATATTACTTAGACATAGTAGTATCCAATGCAAATTAAAGCAGTTTTGTGTTGTATTTGGTTCTCAGTGCCCCGTTGCTATGTATTTGTGCCGTCATTCCCTGTGTACATAAGCCAACTTTCCATGATTGCAAAGATTAGCCTAATCCTGCTAGTTGCTATGGCAATGCACTGACGCCTTATTGGTAAATGTTTTTTTGCTTATTTGGATCGAATATTTTGTTATTTTTTATTTCCAAACTATTCTTTTTATTTTTTACTGCATTACCGTTTTTCGTATCAATCGATCAATCAAATTGCACTGTAATGAGCAGCTCCTCAATACCGGACATTATTTTGTATTGCAGTTTTCCTAAAACTTCACTTGATTCACAGCAACGCGTCAAATACAGAGAGACTGCACTCCTTGATTCTGTAATGCCGTTGTACTATCGCAGTTTTATAATTGAACCTCTGACTGAATCTTTGAGTTGCATTTCTGACTGAAATCACATTTGGGGCTTCAGTGGAGGTCAGTAACTAAACAGCTGACAAGATTGAGGTCAGTAACCAAACAGCTGACCAGATTGAGGTCAGTAACTAAACAGCTGACCAGATTGAGGTCAGTAACTAAACAGCTGACCAGATTGAGGTCAGTAACTAAACAGCTGACCAGATAATTAAAGTCAGTACCTAAACAGCTGATCAGATTGAGGTCAGTAACCAAACAGCTGACAAGATTGAGGTCAGTAACTAAACAGCTGACCAGATTGAGGTCAGTAACTAAACAGCTGACCAGATAATTAAAGTCAGTACCTAAACAGCTGATCAGATTGAGGTCAGTAACCAAACAGCTGACCAGATTGAGGTCAGTAACTAAACAGCTGACCAGATTGAGGTCAGTAACTAAACAGCTGACCAGATTGAGGTCAGTAACTAAACAGCTGACCAGATTAAGGTCAGTAACTAAACAGCTGACCAGATTGAGGTCAGTAACTAAACAGCTGACCAGATATTTAAAGTCAGTATCTAAACAGCTGACCAGATTGAGTTCAGTACCTAAACAGCTGACCAGATTGAGGTCAGTAACTAAACAGCTGACCAGATGATTAAAGTCAGTAACTAAACAGCTGACCAGATGATCAAAGTCAGTATCTAAACAGCTGACCAAATTGAGTTCAGTAACTAAACAGCTGACCAGATTGAGTTCACAGCTGATCAGATGATCAAAGTCTGTAACTAAACAGCTGACCAAATTGAGTTCAGTAACTAAACAGCTGACCAGATTGAGTTCACAGCTGACCAGATTGAGTTCAAGAGCTTAGCAATTGTATATTTAGACGATCCTAACTGACTAAATTCCAGTATAAGTGCAGTGCATTTGCACTCGAGAAGGCATTAAGCTAAATCTATGTTTCCTATTTCTGCTAAGTATGTTAGCTGTGCTGATGAATCGAATTCAGTCCTAAATCTGTCACTAGACAGCCAGTCCATTGACATCCGCCTGCACTTCCGGCGGCGGCGCGGGCCAGTACTTCCTCCGGCTGAGAGAGCTGTCTCTCCTCTTGCCCAGATCTCTGATGCTGTCGTAGAAGTTTGACAGGTGCGCCGGGGGACCGGCCGCCGCCACGAAGAGGCCGCCGCCGCTGTCTGCGGGAGAATCTGTCTGATCCTTCCCGGTGCGGCCTTCGGCACGGCAGCGTCGCCAGAGCAAGTAGGAGACACCGACAACGAGCAGCAGGAAGACAATGGCCGCTGCCACCCCGATGCCGATGTACAGGCCTGAGTCAGTGCCGCCTGCGGCTGGTGAACCTGAGGAGTGGGTTGGCGTGCTGACTGAAGAGTGGGTTGGCGTGCTGGTGGACCTGAGGAGTGGGTTGGCGTGCTGGTGGACCTGAGGAGTGGGTTAGCGTGCTGGTGGACCTGAGGAGTGGGTTAGCGTGCTGGTGGACCTGAGGAGTGGGTTGGCGTGCTGGTGGACCTGAAGAGTGGGTTGGCGTTCTGGTGAACCTGAGGAGTGGGTTGGCGTGCTGGTGAACCTGAGGAGTGGGTTGGCGTGCTGGCTGAGGAGTGGGTTGGTGTGCTGATGAAGCTGAGGATTTAGATGTGTCCAGATTTTGTGAAAAACATTTGGGCTGTGTCTCACTGCTAAATGAGCTTACTCATCATAGTGGCAGCAGTTGTGCTTGACGATTGCAAGGTGCTGTTTATCCTGACACTAAGTGATGTGCTAAAATCTACTGGGTTGCTGATTGTCGTCTGGCCACTGACGTCTGATACTGCTGTTGCTGCTGCTGCTGTTGTGGCTGTTGTTGTAGCAGTTGCTGTAGCCAGTGTCGTGACAGGGCTGCTGCTTGTATCTGAAAAGTTTTGGATCAGAATTACGACAAAAATCTGATAAGTAAACCAAGAAACTTCTTAGTTAAAACATTACTATGCACCTACCACACTCCGCATAAAATGAAAACTTCTAGTGGTCCTTGCATGCACCGCACTCCGCATACACCGCACTCCGCATACACCTCACTCCTCACACACCCCACTCCGCACACACCCCACTCCGCATACACCCCACTCCGCATACACCCCACTCCGAATTCACCCCACTCCGCATACACCTCACTCCGCATACACCTCACTCCGCACACACCCCACTCCGCATACACCCCACTCCGCATACACCCCACTCCGCATACACCCCACTCCGCACACACCCCACTCCGCATACACCCCACTCCGCACACACCCCACTCCGCACACACCCCACTCCGCATACACCCCACTCCGCATACACCCCACTCCGCATACACCCCACTCCGCATACACCTTACTCCGCATACACCCCACTCCGCATACACCTTACTCCGCATTCACCCCACTCCGCATACACCTCACTCCGCATACACCCCACTCCGCATACACCTCACTCCGCATACACCCCACTCCGCATACACCCCACTCCGCATACACCCCACTCTTCGCACAGTGACAGCAGAAAAAGCCGCCTTACCGGCGAAGGCCGGCTGATTTGTAACGGAGCCGCCGGCGCCCGGCAGAAGACAGTCAGGCGGCCGAAAGCCACTGCTGCAGAAGCACTGTAGACTCTGCGTCCAGTTACCCCGTCCATTGCAGTTTGGCAGTCCGACGCTACCGGTGATGTTGCTCCGGATGCTGGCCAACGAGGTGCAGCGAGAGTTCACGCACATCTGGGCAAATTTTAGCAAGAAAAAGAACGAAACATTCAGCTTATCGCGAATTCTCAGACTTCAAAAAATACAATAATCAAAAGGGGATGTGAACCTAAGAGTCAGAATGGAGCCTGATGCATTGGGTCCCGGTTTCTCTACGCAAATTCCTTCATTTGGAGCTTCAAATGCTTCAATGACGAGATGACCATGATAAACACTCTTTTCATATGTTTTTATGAAGAATAGGAGCGGTAGTAATGTTATGTTATGCCCCCATTATGTTGTAAATAGCGTCAAGAGGGGTTTGTATCGCACATTTTAGACAGACGATTTCTACCTCGACGAAGTGGACGTTAACCCGACGTTTTGAGACGAAGGACTGCCTTCTTGACGAAAGAACACTGAAATAAGTCCTCAAGACATTTGAGACTTTGATATGCAGAAAACCAGAGCTTAAAGCGTTCCCCATTCTTCAGTAACTCCTAAACGTGCATGCCCTGAATCATTCTCATGTGACTAACGTCAAGTTTTAGTACGTTTCATAAATGGCCGTATACTAGAGGGTCATGAAAAAGCACAATCAAAACATATTAAACTCAAAATAACGCATGCAAGAAAGTTTCCGATCACATGAAACCCCCATTAATCCCATAGAGATCCCCAAATGCTAAAGTGGTCGGGTTTTCGGGATTACTGGAGCTATTTGGCTCCATTGGCGTAGAGAAATCGGGACCCAATGATTCAGGCTCCATTTTGACTCTTAGGTTCACATACCCTTTCGTATTAGTCCGGCTGTGGACGCAACGGCATTCGGCATCATCCCACAACGACCCTTGACTCTCTAATCGCCAGGCGTGTACATTCTCTGTTCTTTGGGGGTTGGCCTTCATGGCTGTGATCCGCACGACAGCCACCCCCCGGCCAATTTTCGCACACAAGCCCCAAATTGAAACATTAACACACCCCACTCCGCATACATCCCACTCCTCACACACCCCACTCCGCATACATCCTACTCCGCACACACCCCACTCCGTACACACCCCACTCCGCACACACCCCACTCCGCATACACCCCACTCCGCACACACCCCACTCCGCATACACCCCACTCCGCATACACCCCACTCCGCATACATCCCACTCCGCACACACCCCACTCCGCATACACCCCACTCCGCACACACCCCACTCCGCATACACCCCACTCCGCATACATCCCACTCCGCACACACCCCACTCCGCATGCATCCTACTCCGCACACACCCACTCCGCATACACCTCACTCCGCATACACCGCACTCCGCATACACCCCACTCCGCATACACCCCACTCCGCACACACCCCACTCCGCATACACCCCACTCCGCACAAACCCCGGTAGCGTTTTCCTCTGAGCCGCTCTGCTGCCTTCCCCTACCCTCTCTCACCATTCCGGCGCCGCATTCGGCTCCGTCGGGCGTCATGCCGGGATCCCTATAGCCCGTCGGCCGCAGGTCCAGCCGAGCGAAGGCTGCGTCCAGGCCGCCTCCACCAGAAGTGACCATCACAAGCCGAGCGTCCGCCGGCGCCATGGACTTCCACCGGGGCATCGGGAACGGCTCAGACATGATCCCTATGCAATAAAGCGTGCCGCATCTCCGGTTCCTGTTTGGTTTGAGTGGCATTCTAGTGAAAACTCGATCAGTCCTTTGCGTTCAATTTCATGAAAGCTTCGGCAAAAACTTACTCAAACGAGCAGGACTCGTGTGCGTACCCGACCGGGTTGTAGGCGGTGGCCCTGTAGTTGCAGTAGCCGTTCTCTGTGTTGCTCGGATCGGCAGTCAGATTAGAAAAGGAATCGGGCGCGCTGCGATAGTTTGTGCCGTTGAACATCGCGTGGCAGCGGCTGTCGCGCGTGGTGCAGGCGCCGGAGTAGCAGTAGGCCAGGGCCTCCTACCATGCACAGTTGGGTATAGATTCCAGTTTCAACCACCGCAGCCTCACTTCGCACCCACAACACTCTGCACCAACCTCACTCCACACCCAACTCACTCTGAATCCTCCTCAATCCGCACCCACCTCACTCTGCGTCCACGCCATTCCTCACCCACCCCACTCTGCGCCAACCCCACTTCGGTACCAACCTCACTCCGCACCAACCCCACTCCGCACCAGCCCCACTCTGCACCAACCCCACTCCGCACCAGCCCCACTCTGCACCAACCCCACTCCGCACCAACCCCACTCCGCACCAACCCCACTCCGCACCAGCCCCATTCCAGACACAAACAAAGCTGCATACTCACACTCGGCGCCGCCGGGTTCACAGCGCAGGCGGTCCCATCTAGAACGTAGTCGTCGAATTCGGGGCACCATTCGCTGCTGCCGTTGCAGAATTCTGGCAGGTCACAGACGCCTCGAGCGGCCCTGCACTCGGTGCCTCTGGAAATCAGCGAGCAGGTGGTGATGTTGCAGCACTGCCCGGATGCGCAACTGGCGCCCGGGTTGAACTTGCAGGTGGTTGGGTTGCAGCAGCTGTTGTTGCACCACTGAAAAATTGATTAGTGCTTAACAAGTTAGTGCTCCTGCGGTACGGAACAGCCAACCGTCAATAAATACGGTTATTCGTTAGTCGGACACAATCCAGTCAGACACAATCCAGTCAGACACAATCCAGTCAGACACAATCCAGTCAGACACAATCCAGTCAGACACAATCCAGTCAGACACAATCCAGTCAGACACAATCCAGTCAGACACAATCCAGTCAGACACAATCCAGTCAGACACAATCCAGTCAGACACAATCCAGTCAGACACAATCCAGTCAGACACAATCCAGTCAGACACAATCCAGTCAGACACAATCCAGTCAGACACAATCCAGTCAGACACAATCCAGTCAGACACAATCCAGTCAGACACAATCCAGTCAGACACAATCCAGTCAGACACAATCCAGTCAGACACAATCCAGTCAGACACAATCCAGTCAGACACAATCCAGTCAGACACAATCCAGTCAGACACAATCCAGTCAGACACAATCCAGTCAGACACAATCCAGTCAGACACAATCCAGTCAGACACAATCCAGTCAGACACAATCCAGTCAGACACAATCCAGTCAGACACAATCCAGTCAGACACAATCCAGTCAGACACAATCCAGTCAGACACAATCCAGTCAGACACAATCCAGTCAGACACAATCCAGTCAGACACAATCCAGTCAGACACAATCCAGTCAGACACAATGAGTTGTCTCACAGCCGCAAGCCCGCAGTCGCAGTCCTCGCCGGCCTCCAAAATCCTGTTTCCACACTTGGGCCCATCCGTGGACAGCTTTACAGTGGGCTCGGGAGGCCTCGACATGCAATAGCCAAGGCCGGCATCCACCGTGAATTCCAGGTAACGATTCACGGAACAGGTGGAGAAGCGAAGGGGATTAATTCTGGAGAGTTTAAAATAGTCCATTGTTTAGTCGAAAACGTTCCAAAAAAATCAAACTGCCCCCAACTTAAGCCAGCCTCTAACTCACTCTCCGCCGACAGCTTTCATAATGCAGCCCTGCGGATCCGGGCACGAGCACGGGACGTCATCCTCGTCGTGGTTCATGCCGAGATTGTGGCCCAGCTCGTGCGCCACAGTGACGGCCACGTTGATGGCGCTGCCCGCGATGTCCAAATCCTCGATGGATGAGGAAAGGTTAATTTTAACGGCAACCAATCACAGCACCCGCCGCGATCAAGGGTGGGGAGGGGGGCTGGGTTGGGGGGTTGGTGCTGAGCTTGCACGCGATTGGGGGCAAAGGGACAGAGGGGTAGATAGAGAGAAGTTCTAGTTCAGGGTCAAAGACCCTCTTTTCCTGGGGGGCTGGGTTGGAGGTTGGTGCTGAGCTTGCACGCGATTGGGGGCAGAGGGACAGAGGGGTAGAGAGAGAGAAGTTCTAGTTCAGGGTCAAAGACCCTCTTTCCCTGGGGGGCTGGGTTGGAGGTTGGTGCTGAGCTTGCACGCGATTGGGGGCAAAGGGACAGAGGGGTAGAGAGAGAGAAGTTCTAGTTCAGTCAATGACCCTTTTTTCCCTGGGGGTGGGCGGCTGGTATCGCCATGTCCTGAGCTTCTAATCTGTCTAAGGTTAGATGAGAAGCTCGCCCCACTTACAGAGTTCACGCCGCCACCGTAGGCGAACTGGCAGAGCTTTCCCAAGTGCGCCAGACCGACGTCAGATCCGGTCATTCGAAGCCCTCTGTATTGAAAATGATGGAGCTTGGACACTAAAGCCGGTTTGCTCAATGCAAGCTTAGTTCAAACCGCAGCACTTTTAAAATTGCGCTTTTAATTACGAGTATTTCCAAAAATATCCCTACTGTGTGTGCATCAATATTAACTTACGAAACCAGGTGCGCAGCCGAGTGCTGAATATGGCTCAGATTTTGCATTCGATAGGCCATAAACTTGTCCAGCATCTCGCTAGAGCTCACGGCACTGGTCTTGTTCGCCAAGGTGAACGGGTCTGTTGTGAGCACAATTGCTCGAACAATGACGACATTGACGCCGAGCTGCTTGTAGAGCTGCATAGCAACGGGTTCGAATAGCAATTTTTTATAGGCTTTGACTTTGAGGCAGCAGTTAGTGAGTTCCAGAATGTGTAAATTAAACGCTTACACTGTTAATGTAGTTGCCGATTTCCCACAGTCTGTCCTGCGTCCTTGCGGAGTCTCTGCCCATGCCGATGAACTGGAAATTTTATCATTTGGGTTCATTATTGGGGCGCAGAAAATCTTGTGGCCATTGGGCAACTTTTACACTGGAAGACAGCTGCAGATTGGCTTTATCATAACTTCCCACCTTCAGGTCACCGTGTAGGTGGGAAGCCGTCTCTCCCTCCCCACCTTCAGGTCACTGTGCAGGTCAGTGCCATCTCACCAAGCCTTCAGATCCCGCCAGAAGACCCAGCTCACATAAGCTTCATCGCTGACCAGCACCAGCTGAATGAACTTCTGAGCTGGCTGAGCCACTCCAGACCGAGTGTCCATCAGCAGCGCGGATTGACGGCTGCGAATTGGCCTTTCAGCGGCGGCGGTGACGGCAGACTTTGCGGCCAGCGGGCAGCGCCTCTCGGTGCCCCCAAGTTTTGGCAGTCGGTTTCCTAGAAATACGGCCAGCCTCTTTGACTGCGGCCGGACCTCGTACACGGTGCCATTGTAATCGAAGGTAGCGCTGAATATAATAATTTCAGATTTTCAACCAGAATTAGGAAATAATTAGAGATTTAGTATATTGTGACTAGCTCACCAAGCCCCCATGTGGGGCATTCAAATTCATAATATTTTACCCAGCAATTCCAAATCGAATTTTTCATCGCAGGTTTTTCTGTATTCTTTCTATACATATTGCATTTGGTAGTTTCATAGTTTTCCATACATATCGGCTTTTTTTCTGCAGTTTTATTAGTTTTCGATACATATCGGCTTTATTTGTCTAGTTTTATATTTTTTCGATACATATCGGCTTTATTTATCTAGTTTTATATTTTTCGATACATATAGGCTTTTTCTGCAGTTTTATTAGTTTTCAATACATTACATATCGGATTTATTTCTCGGCCAGACGGTTCTCGAAAAAATCAATTTCACAGACAGGCAGACAGACAAACAGCGCAAAATTAGTATATAGATTAGTATATAGATTAGTATATAGATAACCAGCCTCTAGAGGCACTGTCCAGGTCGTTAATTACCTGAAAAGTCCGTCGCGCGAGAGTTTAGCAACGACGGGAGTTCCGCCTTCAACAAGCTGGCCCTGGTAGAAACACGGCCGACTGCCCAGGCCGTCCAGGACAAACTGCGAGTCAGCAGGGGCGTCCGCTGCGAGGAACTCCCTGCGAGAGGAGTATTAGGTATAGAGTTATGGAATTGGACTCCTACACCTGGTCATGGACTCCTAGCTCGTATACCTGGTCATGGACTCCTACACCTGGTCAAAGACTCCTACACCTGGTCATGGACTCCTACACCAGGTAATAGACTCCTACACCAGGCCATAGACTTCTCTACAACAGGTCATGGACTCCTGTACCCCAGGCCATTTGCTCTACAACAGGTCATGAATTCCTACACGATGCTTCACTATTAAAAAATTTATGTACTATGCTTCCAATTTTCCAAGGAAATAGGATCCCGTCCTTTTACTTCTAGGCAGCCTGGTTTGGTTGGCTAAGCGAGCTACTCACCTAGACGACTCGGTGAGCTTCAACGAAACTCTGCGACCTTCTTGGCCTTCAATGTTCACCACAGCCAACATTTCGCCGTCGCATGCAGAATGGTTCAGCTGATGAAAGTACAACACGGGAGGCTCACCTGAATGAGGAACAAAGCAAAAAGTGCGGGTGCAGGGGCAACTGCTGGAGACTGTCGATACGCGACCAGCGAGTTGCAATTAAGGCTCTTCAGGCACAGAGAATGTACATGCCTGACGATTAGACAGTCAGGACCGCTGTACACCCTGTGTGAGCGTGTGTACGATTGCGTGCATGCGTACAGTATACTACATTAAAGTAATATTATATTATACTACATTCCTATCGTTAGGTAGTCCAGACAGAATGTGCCTTGGAATTTACACTCTCACTGGAGTGAGTTGCGCAAGTCCCAGGTGTAAAGGTAAATTAGGGAGCGCCAGTCAATCAAATGCGGAAGCTTGGTCCTAGGTTTGTTGCGTACTTACCAGACTGTGCGCTGCCATGGTCAACTTCAACACACAGAGCTGATTGCAATTGCTGCAACACCAGCAGCAGCAGCACCAAAGCTTTCATAACTTCTGCAGAGAAAACACGCCCTAAGCAGGAAGCTCAGAAAAGCAAACACTGTTATTGAGAGAGCTGCATCAGTAGCTTTCTACTGTTTACGGGTCTTTTGTGTCCGACCGTGCGCACACCGACCATCTGTGCACTCTTGGCCCCGCAGCTGCCTTCTCGATGTCTATTCATTTTTTTGTTCAAGTGAGCGTGCTTGTGAGCTTTAGCCTGTGGAACGCAGAATACAGAGGTTTGTGTGTTTATTTTATTTTTTTAGCGCTTGCCCGGCCATAACCCACTTGCAGAAATTCTTACTGGTGCAACGCATGACTGCACGAGCTTCATTTACAGTAGTTAGGGCACACTCTAAGTGCTCTACTTGTAGATTTAAAGCAAAATTATTAATTGCCTCGTAGGCACCCTGCTTTCTGGCTAAAAAGGCTAAATTACAAGCTTAGTTGATTAGGCTTTTAGTTAGATTAAATGTTGACTCATCTCACGTGGGTTTAATATGTTAACCCATATATGTAAACAAACTTGCACTTAAAATTAAGGAATTCTGTTCAGTTATAAACTATCAATATCAAATGACTCGCCTACCGAAGTATGACATTTAAAGGACGCTTCTGGTAAGCTTGACGAGAGCGAAAACGTATCCTTACATACACTAAACTAGAAGCGAAATAGCGAAATGTTTTTGCAGGAACTCACCTTTTTGGCACGACTAATTGCAAAGTAGGCAAAAATTGTAGCCAGAACTGGCACAGCTACTTAGAGTAAGAGTAATATGAGAGAAATATCCTACCTATTTTTTCATATTTTACCCTCCTCACTCTGCTACCTCTATAGAACTCAACTAGCAATCTGCAACAAAGATAGAAAAGATTTTTTAAAAACTGTATGCAATGTGCATTTAACCCATTGTACGAGTGCAGTCACTATTGTAAACTTTTTTTACAGAAAATGATGTTTAAAGCGAAAAAGCAACCACCCTGAAAGCCAGCTATCTATAGTCTTATGATATCAGCATCCCCGATGAGCCTTGACATCTCAACAATTTCCCACATGAGTCTTTTATGGCTGACAGTACAATCAACCATGAAACCAGACCTAGCCAGCTGCATCCATCAGTCTCGCATGCAATAGCGGTTTTGAAGCCAATTAAAAGCAAAATGCGGATTCCACGCCTTCCGAATCATCAAGCAACCTAAATTTAGCTTTCTTCCATTCCACTTGTAAGCAGCCTCCCTAAGACTCCAAAAAAGTCTTCATCTACTTGCTGGTGTACAAAGAATTCATTATTTTTAAGACACCGACTCCAGATTTCCAGATATGGCCATGTTCAACTAATCCTAATCCTGTCGCATTTAAACTGAAGACTTTCAGGAACTCACAAAACTTCTTATTGCGAGCACTCACGAGAGATCTGCGCCTATGGCGGCTTCCGATACTTTGGAGTGCAGCATTACAGAGCCTGCCACAGCGACTCCAGCTACGGCTCCTGGGGTCCGGCGCCAGAGTCCGAGTGCAACCAGCACTGCCTTGGGAATCCAGCGCAGGTGTGCGGCGGCGGTTGGCGAAACTCCATCTACGAGAATGCATACTCGATGGGTGAGTGCAGTGGGAACTGCTACAATTAGTTTCTTCTGCCCGATTTTGAATTTCTACATCTGGAGTTATTTGATGGTGCAAAATAGTGTCACAGCTGTCAAGGGATTTCAATTTCACCTGCTCCGCTTTCAAGATCTTAGAAATGTTCAATTTCGCAAGTTCGCCGCCTCTGCCGCTCCAAAGCTGGTCACCACTGCCGGATTCGCCGGCTCCCTGGGCTGGGACGTCAGGATGCAGAGCCTATCTGACTGCGCCGTCTTCTGCATCCAGTCTGCCAGCTGCTCCTCCTTTCGCTTCAACAGCAGCAGCGGCCTCTGCCGCCTCAGCAGGTTCGCCACCGCCTTCGACAACGAGACTGGCGATGTGTGGATCATCGGCTGACGCTACACTGAATCTGGGGCAGGTTGCCCAGAGTATCGATTTATAAGAAGATTTATACAAACTGTAAGGAAAATGTTTGTTCCGCTGAACAATTCTGATCTTGTCGAAATTGGTTCAGTTTTTGACAAGGTCTAAATCAGATTTACTGAAACAAATTTTCGGAGTTTAACTTACGTTATTATCATTAAGGACGCTTAACAGGTCTGGAAAGTAGTATAGTTTAAGAAATTCTGCGTTTTTCTTGAAGCAGCCACAAAGGCAGAATTCATTGCCACTTAGGAAATAAACAAAAAATAGTGGACTATATAGATTAGTAGCGCTTTTCGTTTTTTTACTTAAAGATAACATAACGATAATTCAAACACATCGATGCTACGAGCTAATGGTTCATACGTTATCTGATGCCCTGTTTCAGATCCCAAAGATGATTAAAGTGTAATGTATAAAAATATCTATTTTACACAAATGGTAATTGAAGAGGGCTTGTACTACTACAGCTCCGACCTACGCTCGGTAGTTAGTTTCCACAACCTAGAACCCAACGGAGCTGATTCGACTGAAAACTGCTCGGTAGTTAGTTTCCACAACCTAGAATCCAACGGAGCTAATTCGACTGAAAACTACTCGGTAGTTAGTTTCCACAACCTAGAATCCAACGGAGCTGATTCGACTGAAAACTGCTCGGTAGTTAGTTTCCACAACCTAGAACCCAACGGAGCTGATTCGACTGAAAACTGCTCGGTAGTTAGTTTCCACAACCTAGAACCCAACGGAGCTGATTCGACTGAAAACTGCTCGGTAGTTAGTTTCCACAACCTAGAATCCAACGGAGCTAATTCGACTGAAAACTGCTCGGTAGTTAGTTTCCACAACCTAGAACCCAACGGAGCTAATTCGACTGAAAACTGCTCGGTAGTTAGTTTCCACAACCTAGAATCCAACGGAGCTGATTCGACTGAAAACTGCTCGGTAGTTAGTTTCCACAACCTAGAACCCAACGGAGCTAATTCGACTGAAAACTACTCGGTAGTTAGTTTCCACAACCTAGAACCCAACGGAGCTGATTCGACTGAAAACTGCTCGGTAGTTAGTTTCCACAACCTAGAATCCAACGGAGCTGATTCGACTGAAAACTGCTCGGTAGTTAGTTTCCACAACCTAGAACCCAACGGAGCTAATTCGACTGAAAACTACTCGGTAGTTAGTTTCCACAACCTAGAACCCAACGGAGCTGATTCGACTGAAAACTGCTCGGTAGTTAGTTTCCACAACCTAGAACCCAACGGAGCTGATTCGACTGAAAACTGCTCGGTAGTTAGTTTCCACAACCTAGAATCCAACGGAGCTGATTCGACTGAAAACTGCTCGGTAGTTAGTTTCCACAACCTAGAACCCAACGGAGCTAATTCGACTGAAAACTACTCGGTAGTTAGTTTCCACAACCTAGAACCCAACGGAGCTGATTCGACTGAAAACTGCTCGGTAGTTAGTTTCCACAACCTAGAATCCAACGGAGCTGATTCGACTGAAAACTACTCGGTAGTTAGTTTCCACAACCTAGAACCCAACGGAGCTGATTCGACTGAAAACTGCTCGGTAGTTAGTTTCCACAACCTAGAACCCAACGGAGCTAATTCGACTGAAAACTACTCGGTAGTTAGTTTCCACAACCTAGAACCCAACGGAGCTGATTCGACTGAAAACTGCTCGGTAGTTAGTTTCCACAACCTAGAATCCAACGGAGCTAATTCGACTGAAAACTGCTCGGTAGTTAGTTTCCACAACCTAGAATCCAACGGAGCTAATTCGACTGAAAACTGCTCGGTAGTTAGTTTTCCAAGAACCACTAGAAGTCACTGTTGTAACGGTACAACACAACGATACAACGGTTACTTCTAGCGGTCCTTGTGCTTTACTTTCAAGGGTCAGCAATGCAATGCGTTAATAAGCGTCGGGTTCACCAATTGTCATAATCGGAGGAGGGATCTGTTGAATCGACAGGGAGAGTGGAATGCCTGTCTTCTTGCAGAGCCTAATAGCCCTCTATCAGCGAGCCTGTATCAGCTCTGACATTGTTTAACTGAAGTCACAGTGACTAATGGCTTCATCATCTCGTAGACTCTGTTAATGTTCAGTTTATTGACACACACAGCTTCTGCCTAACACCCCACACATTTTTCATCAGCTTTAAAGAGACTGAGAAACGTCCAAAAAGTGCTTGGAAAGCAAATGAAAAATGACTGAAGTTGGCTTAAGTAACTGTTGAGTCGTCAGCAGTATTTATAAGTTATCAGATCATTTGCTTTTAGTGCCCCGGCACTTTTGTCGTTTCCCAGTCAATTCTAGATGCTTTTTGTCTCGGAGAAGCATTCAAGAAGACAAAATAGTGCCTTGTTTAATTAAAACAGGGATGTTTAGTGATTGGAATAGCAATTTTAACAAAATTCTATTCAAAATAAAGAAGTTTCACTTTTGTTGTAGTGATAGAAGTATTATTTGTGCTGTGGTTATCTATGTGGATGAGAAAGCAGATTTGGTTAAAAGAAACTGGTCATCCAGCCCTTGAAATATTTCCAAAAAGTCAACTCTTGATTTTTGGGACTGGGAATTGGCTCTTGAACTCTTGATTAAAGGAGTTATTCTCAATGCTGTCAAATTCATTCCTTCCTGACTAACAGATTTCACTCGCAGTATCATAGCACGCAGACTTCTAGATTTTGCACTCCTAAAATCTTCAAAAGCCTGAGTCACGCTTCGGTCTCAAGTGTTAGGAGACTCTCTTGACTCTCGACTCCTGATCCTAGCTTCATAGCACGCACTTCGGTCTCAAGTGTTAGGAGACTCTCTTGACTCTCGACTCCTGATCCTACTGGTAGCTTCATAGCACGCACTTCGGTCTCAAGTGTTAGGAGACTCTCTTGACTCTCGACTCCTGATCCTAGCCTCATAGCACGCACTTCGGTCTCAAGTGTTCGGAGACTCTCTTGACTCTCGACTCCTAATCCTAGCTTCATAGCACCGCGGGCTTCTGCCACGGACACAAAAGCATGCACAGACAACAAAGATACTCAATGTCAAACATGTCAATGTCATCCTGCATACAAACACTCCGGTTAGCGCTCAGTTTTTATCTGCATCGCTGCTGAATTCAATAATTCTCCCCCCAGGACTATAGTAATCTATTTCAATTTTCAAAGCTCTAAACTGATGGTAGGAAGAGCCGATTCTCATGTACAGTACAGACCAGGGATGCGTACTCTGTCATGATGGGAGAACAATGCGAACAATTCCTTTCCTGAGATGGAAAGGAAAGAGAGATAGACGTGGCATCCACAGCCCAGCCTGGGACTAGTGCTTCTACTGGTATATATTATTCTGAATAGGAAGGCTCCGGTTCTCACTCTGGCACGTGTGGAACAAGTGTGCTTCATCAACCGGTTCCGATCCAGTCTCAGATTTTGTCCCAGCCGCCTCGATGCGTCAATCAGCCCAGTGGAGCACTCTGCGCCATCTGACTATCATTCTCCTCCTTGCTGGCTCTTTACTGTATTGGTGGAATAGTTATCCCAGCGAACTATTGACTGCTGGTGACTCTGGTGAGGCATTTGCCCCCAGTAGCAGGCAGGAAAGTCAGGTGCTGCAAAAACACCACAGCAAGATCGACTTGGACACCAGTGCAGCAGCTGTTGGTCCCGAGCAAAGTCTCAACCAGATTAAGAAGGCAGTTGCTGCAAAAGCGTTGAGCGAGAGCAATCAAAAAGCAATTAAAACTTTCTCTGCTCATCAAAACTCGACAACGATAAAAGTTGTATTGAATCAATCACAGGAAACTGCTCAGCCAGCTCCAGGAACTGAAGCCACCCTACAAACGCTTCATACTACAGACAAAAGCTCAATTAATAGCGTCACTAATAACTCATGGATCAACAATCTGTGCCGCAAGGGCGGTGTCAAATCTGGAGCGGTGTTTCTGGTGATGAGCGCCCTGTCTCGGGAGGCTGAAGCACAACGGGCAGCGATATTGTCCACCTGGGGCGCTGAGCTGCAGCACCAGCGTCGGCTTGTCTTCTACGCGCCGATTCTTCCATCCGATGCCGCGCAAGAATCGGTTCAGAGCGACCTGCTGACGATTCGGTCTCCGGCCGGAGAAAACCGCATCCTCGCCGGCCTCGTCTGGCTGCGTGCCCGCTGTCCGATGGCTCGAGCTATTGTCCTGGCCTGCGATCGGTCCTTCTGGAGCCTGAGTCGACTAAATACGTTTTTGAATTCACGCCGGTTCGATGCCACACTCAAGTCTGTTTACGGCTGGTGGCCAAAACCAGCCACTCAGTCACTTTTAGCCGCTCAGCCTGGCTTCATTTTTACAGGCCCCGCTGTGGACGCCCTCAAGCTAGCGGCAGCGCAGTTGGTCAAAGATGATGCATCTGCAGGACAAATCCCTGTGACGAAACCGCTCACAGAGCTCGCTGGGGTTGGTACCGTCCAGCTGAGCAGCGAGCTGGTGCAGGCGTCTTCGGATCGGCCGTTTCGAATTGCTACCCTGGCTTGCGGCTTCAAGAACGGTCGGTTAATGTCGGTCAACGGTCTCGGCGCTGGGCGCAAGATGAAGCTGTGGCGCATATTTCATTTTCCGGGACTCAAGTGCTTCAGAGATAGGCAAAGAAAACACCGGAAGCATTAGACGAGAATCATTGAGAACAGTATCTACGTGTGTACCGAAATAATCTCAGCTTGGCTTGTTTTTATTAACTCCAAAAGCTTGATCAAGAGCGGCCGCCAATTATCGTTGTGCCTTTTTGTTCGCTTGCATCGCTCTGCACCTCTCTGTCCATATACATGTAATCTTCAGTACCTGTATATTCTCTGATTATTTGCTAGAAGACATTATGAATCTCATATGCATCTTTAAATTATTTACGATATTCTCTACCTAAAAGCAATTGCTAAAATATGCTAATTCATTTTACATTTAATCAATCTTTACAAGCTGCTTATAATAACAAAGTTTTTATCCTTGTTTCCCTCAATGACTATACCTCATAAACGCGATACTCAACAAGTCATTCTTGGAGGCCCTCTCTTCATTCGTATTTATCGATCTGTATCAATGACTATGATTGATTGCAGCACATTTAATGATACATGTAGCTAAATATAGCTTTTAGCAACTGCATCTACGTCTTGCTTGTATCTTGCACTTGTGCTGCACAAGTCCAAAAGAAAAATTCACATATGCTTTATTTTAATAATACCAATAATTCATTTAACCTTTGACTTACTTGACTTCATTTAATTATTTCATTAATTCATTTAACCTCATTACCTCATTGTAATTTTAGGTCACTTTAGAGTAACTAATTACTCGACTCTGAACTCAATTGAGTTGTACTCTCAAGTTGACCGAAATTAAGGCTGGGAGTCTGTGACCAATGGTCCCAACAACACGAGTGCAGCACGTTACAACTCTACTCTAAGATCAACCATATGCTAACCCTAACTGTGACATCACTTAGCACCTTTGCTGAAGCAAAGGAATTGCATTTTTCTTACAAAAGTTGTTAAAGCTTCCTTTCCGAAATTTTTTTCATGCATGATGCATCTATTTTGTTAAAGTTTGCTTTTGATTTGTATACGAGCTCGTGGTTCAAAAATTAAACTTTGTTGTTTCAGAGAAACGGAGTAAATACTTATAGCCCATAATTTTTACAGCACTAATGTAATTTTTTACCATAAAAGTTAATAAGATAGAAAGCACCCATTTAACATAAAAAAATTAACTAGAGTGGCATTTCACTCGCTCTACCAAAACTTAAGTTTTAATGCCCATAGAAATAGGCCTAGTCAAAAGAAGGAAAACATTTTTCACATAAATTTCAGACGTTCAGGGAAGAAAATGGCAGCTGCAGCGGGGAAAAGGGAAGTTAAGGGCAGGGTTGTGCAAAAGAAGAGACATGACAAAGCTTGTTTGCTAGCATCATTAAAAATAAAAATATACAAAATCTAATTCATAGGGTAATAGCCAGATTAATTTTTACTATTGAACATTAACAACATGACATAAGTATTTTAAATATAAATTTGCACAATCTATTACTTAATGACCTATTTCATATCAAAACAAAAAGGCAAATTAGACCAAATTATTAAATATTAGGCTTATTTGATATAGGAAACTTCCTAATCCTAGCATTGTCTTTAATTAGACAGAAACTTTCTCTTTTAGTTTTAAGTAGTCTAATAGGCCTGCATAAAGCATGTAGCTATATAACTTTTAAAGGTAAAAATAAAATGAAATGAATTTTAGAAAGTTTACATAATATTAATGTTAGTATTAAATAAGATTTAGAGTCCAAATTTTGTCTTTATTTAAACTAAAAGAAAACAAAAAGTTAGCAGCCTATTTTATCTTCTATGGCCTATGGCCATGGGTCAAAAGTACTATAATGCTATGTTATTTTGGCAAAAATAAAATATATTGCTAGATGCTATTAAATGCTTTTATAATGTATTATGAATTTATAAGTAGTATAAAAAGTTGTCTATTTTATGCATTTATAAAATGAGTAAGTGAGTTTTTTTATTAGCTAATTTTAGTCTATATAGCCAAAAATATTACTAGGATTAATTGGAATAAATTATTACAATTATTTGGTTTTGTCACAACATTTTATATATTAATTCTATTAATATTATAAAAAATATTTTATTAAATTTTATCATAGTTAATAGATTGAATATTTTAGAAGTGCTTAGACTTATAGATAAACATTTCTATGGAAATAGTACCTAGTTATCTATAAAGCCTAATGCCCTTGACCATGCTTGTATGTATGCTAGTATATGCTTTTATATATTTCTTTTGTATTTATCTAAGAGAAGAAATAAAATCTATATTATCTATCTACTGTAACTTTGGTAGGGTTAGTGGTAATGGAGTAAAGTAGAATCCTAGCAATTAGGATCACTGATGAATTAGACATTTCAATGTTTTTATTGCTAGGGCCTAATATATATTTAATTGAGAACAGAAACAATTATTTACTTTAACATAGATCAATCTCTGTTGCTAACTAAAAGTCTTTCATTAAATTGCAACAGCACAAAAAAACCTGTTTAAGCTATCACAGCATGCCGCAGTAAGTCACAGTTGTCAATGACAAATTATGGTTTGAAACAGAAACCCAGTCTGAACCATAAAACTCAGTTTAGCACCTTAGCTAATTTGCACTTATTGAATTCATGCTCTTGCTGCACATTAGTGCAAATGTGTGCACTCTTGGCAAGACCTGGCCCAGTGTGACTCACAACTCTGCATATTTGACACTTAAGTCGCTCAGCCCAAGATGTCGGAGTGCCTGCTCAGGCCAAACAGTTTTGCAAGCTACGGTTCGCTCAACAACTTGCAGGAGGAGGCGGAGGCCGCAGCCAATGACTCCGAAGCTCTGGCGGCGCCAACCACAGCTCCCGGCTTCGCCATCGCCGATGAGAAAATGCGCCGCCGGTTAAAATATTTCTTTATGACGCCGTGCGAAAAGTATCAGGCCAAAGGTCGGTTGCCATGGAAACTGTTGCTACAGCTGGCTAAGGTGGTGTTTGTCACCGCCCAGCTGTACGTGTTCGGCATCGAGACCTCCAGCCAGGTGGCCTTCATGGACTCAACCAGGGCGGCGTTTCGCCGGCTCTACCTGCAGGGCTGGGACGCCGGCTGGGAGTCGCCGATAGCCACCCACGGCCCGTTTGCTGTGTACACCTACGACACCATGTACGCCGTGCTGGACACGGCGCTGCGAGGCTACAACCAGACCCAGAGCGCTCTGGGCTCGTTCGATCTGCCAAACGCAACTGCCAACGGTCAGCAGCCGGAGCCGCAGTTCTGCGTCAGTTACTATCGCAACCTGAGCGTTGACGCGGCAAATTTCCAATTCCAGCTGGACAACAGAGCCACTAAGCGATGCTTTTCTATGCGGCCAATCCAGCTGGAAAATGGAACCCTGGCCTACAATTCCAAGCAGTTGCTGCAGGAGAATAATTTTACACTTAACTTTGACAACGTGCTGATGGCCAGCCTGCAGTTCAATATTAACGCTATACATTTCAATTTTGATGCGCCAAGGCTAACCAATGCTGAGTGCTTTCAGTTTAGCGTGTCTGTGAGTCTGCCTCTATTGTCACTTATGCTTGCATTTGCACTTCTATCAGCAGTCACAGAGACCTCTGTTGATTGCGCCCTTTCTGTAGCTGGCGCCCCCCTCTGTAGCTGGCGCTTCCTCTGTAGCTGGCGCCCCTTCTGTAGCTGGCGCCCCTTCTGTAGCTGGCGCTTCCTCTGTAGCTGGCGCCCCTTCTGTAGCTGGCGCTTCCTCTGTAGCTGGCGCCCCTTCTTCTGTAGCTGGCGCCCCTTCTGTAGCTGGCGCCCCCCTCTGTAGCTGGCGCCCCTTCTTCTGTAGCTGGCGCCCCCCTCTGTAGCTAGCGCCCCCCTCTGTAGCTAGCGCCCCCCTCTGTAGCTGGCGCCCCCCTCTGTAGCTAGCGCCCCCCTCTGTAGCTGACGCCCCTTCTGTAGCTGGCGCCCCTTCTGTAGCTGGCGCCCCTTCTGTAGCTGGCGCCCCTTCTGTAGCTGGCGCCCCTTCTGTAGCTGGCGCCCCCTCTGTAGCTGGCGCCCCTTCTGTAGCTGGCGCTTCCTCCGTAGCTGGCGCCCCCCTCTGTAGCTGGCGCTTTCTCTGTAGCTGGCGCCCCTTCTGTAGCTGGCGCTCCCTCTGTAGCTGGCGCCCCTTTCTGTAGCTGGCGCCCCCCTCTGTAGCTGACGCCCCTTCTGTAGCTGGCGCTTCCTCTGTAGCTGGCGCCCCCCTCTGTAGCTGGCGCTTCCTCTGTAGCTGGCGCCCCTTCTGTAGCTGGCGCCCCTTCTGTAGCTGGCGCCCCTTCTTCTGTAGCTGGCGCCCCCCTCTGTAGCTGGCGCTTCCTCTGTAGCTGGCGCCCCTTCTGTAGCTGGCGCCCCTTCTGTAGCTGGCGCCCCTTCTGTAGCTGGCGCTTCCTCTGTAGCTGGCGCCCCCCTCTGTAGCTGGCGCTTCCTCTGTAGCTGGCGCCCCTTCTGTAGCTGGCGCCCCTTCTGTAGCTGGCGCCCCTTCTGTAGCTGGCGCCCCCTCTGTAGCTGGCGCCCCTTTCTGTAGCTGGCGCCCCCCTCTGTAGCTGACGCCCCTTCTGTAGCTGGCGCCCCTTCTGTAGCTGGCGCTCCCTCTGTAGCTGGCGCCCCCTCTGTAGCTGGCGCCCCTTCTGTAGCTGGCGCTCCCTCTGTAGCTGGCGCCCCCTCTGTAGCTGGCGCCTCCTTTATAGCTCTATAGCTTTTCAGGAATCAAAACTTGAACTGAAAATTCGAGCTTATGAAAACTTAGGCTTGTAAAGTTTCGAGTTTTGTGAAGTTTCGTGCGCCTTTTACCGAGCACTTTACCTTAGCAGTGCTGCTTTCAGATAGAAACTGCTAAGTCACTTGGGCTAGCAAGTAAGAAGGGTGGACACCGTTTGAAATGAACAGTATCAGATGTATCTGATGCTACTTACTTACTTACTTACTACTGACGGGGGGCGCAGGCGCCGCGAATAGGCCGCGAGGCCCCTATCGCAACCCCAAGGTAAAAGAGCACAAGGATTAGCCTTGGGGGTGCGCCCAGTCCCCGCCAGTAGTCGGCAGGTCCGCAGTGGAGGCATCGGCGACCCTCATCCGGCCGGAGTCCCGGACGAAGGCGCGGAGGTCTCGGATATTGTCCGCGGTGGTCAGCTCGTCCATCCGCTGGGGGTGGCCGAGGTATTTGTGCCGCGCCTTGTTGAAGTAAGGGCAGAAGGTGACGTGATGCTCCGCGGTCTCCTCTCCTATGCCACAGAAGGGACAGGTGGGAGGGCAACCGGTTTGCAACGATATATGTCTCTGGAAGAATCCGTGGCCGGTTAGGACCATGCACATCTCCCTGAGGTCGGTTCTGTTAAGCGAAATCAGATAATCAGAGACTTTCCTGTTCAGGTTAGGCATGGCAGAGCGGCTCTGCCTGTACTCGGTGCAGCTGTTCCAGTGGAGCTGGTGCTGCTGATGGAGCCACCTGTTGATATGGCGGGTGACTTGCGACCTGGGGGTGGGTAGCCTCATCAGACGGTGGTTGCCGTCTGGGTTGCTGCCCTCCTTGGCGAGAGAGTCCGCGAGCTCGTTGCCCAGGATGTTGCTGTGACCAGGTGTCCAGATAATTCTAATCCTGTTAAGGACTGAGAGAGATTGCACACTGCGGTGGCATTGAGATACTGTAGCAGCGGAGATATTCTCAGTGGTTAAGGCCTTAATAGCAGCTTGGCTATCAGTGTAGAAATTAATGTCAAAATTATTAATGTTCGCCTGAAACAGTTGCTGGGCACACTGCTCAATGGCGCAAATTTCAGCTTGGAAAACTGAGGTGTTCTCACCGAGGTGCAGACTTTCCTGGAGAAGCATCTTACCCTCGTGGAAAATGGCAATACCCGCTCCAGCGCGGCCGTTGAACAGCGAGCCGTCGGTGAAGCAGTGAATGCCCTGGCTGCGCCGGTTCACACCGACATCCAGCGGAATGTTGTCTCGGCCAGGGATGGCGGTCTTGAAGCCCCTCCTGATGTTGAGGGCGGGAGGTCGACTATCCACATTGCCCAGGTCCATGTGGATGTTGTTAAGGTCGCGGCGGACAAAGTCCATATGCGGGATTAATGTTTTCATTGGCATAAAGCCAGAGGGCGCGTTATTTAACGTTTTATCTCTGATAAGCCGGGAGGCAGACTTCATAGCCTCCGCCCTAATAAATAGGTGAAGCGGAGGTAGGTTAAGGATAGTGTTCAGCCCCTCGTAAGGGGTGGACGGGTACGCACCTGTGATGGCACGGCAAATGCTGCCCTGAAGCTGGTACAGCCGCTGACGGGCGGCCTTCTGCTCCAGCACGCTAGTCCAGATGAGACTCGCGTATGTGATACTGGGCCGGATGATGCCGGTATAAATCCAACGGACCGTTCTAGGCGAGAGGCCCCAAGTCGGCCCGATGGCTCTGCGCAGCTGGGCAAAGCAGCGTTTTGCCCGACCGATGACGTTATCAAGGTGCTTCGTCCAGCGCAGGTCATGCGTTAGCGTCACACCGAGGTATTTGACCTCCTTCTTGAAGGGGATGTTTCTGCCATAGACAGTGAGGTTTTTCATCTCCCATTTACGGCGCTTGGTGAAAACGACAGCGACAGTCTTAGTGACGCTGATTTTTAGGCCATGCTGTGTAGCCCAGTCGGCCGCCTTGTCGGCGAATTGCTGCATCAGGTTGCGCAGAGTGGCGGGGTCGGGTCCGCTGACGACCGCGGCAACGTCATCGGCGTAGCCCGCCCTGGTGATACTGCTGGGAATGTCAGCGGTTAGAAGTTCGTCCATGACGAGATTCCAGAGAAGTGGAGTTAGCACGCCACCTTGCGGGCCGCCTTTCATCACCGCCCGGGTGAGGGTAACGCCCATAAGTGTGGATGTCACAAACCTTTTGCGGATCATAAAATAAATCCAGCGAACAATGCTGTGTCTTACATTCCTGCGGGAAAGAGAATTTCTGAAGGAGCGGAAGAGGACATTGTCAAATGCTCCTTCGAAGTCAACGAACAACCCGCAAGCGAGTTGTTTGCTAAGGATGGCACTCTCAATTTTGGAGGTAATGGCGTGGAGAGCATGCTCAGTCGTCCTCCCAGGCTGGAAGGCGTACTGGTACTTACTGACAGGGTCGGAGCGCAGGTCGCACTCTCGAAGCCTCCACAGGATGAGCCTCTCCATCAGCTTAACACAAAAGGAAGTGAGGCTGATGGGCCGGAAGGATTTCACGTTGGTGTAGTCACCCTTAGCAGGTTTCGGGATGAACACGACTCTGGACATTCTCCAGATTGTGGGAATGTAACCTGTGGTATAACAGTCAACAAGCAATTTAGAGAAAGAATCAGCAAAGTTTTGCAGCTTTAGCGCCTCCTGCAGGATACAGGGGGCGATATTGTCAGGGCCAGACGATTTATACGGTTTAAAAGAATTTGCTGCCAGCTGGAGTAGCTGGGGGGTGGCGCACTGCTGGAAAAGCTTGTGATCACAAGGCCTGTGGTCATCGACCACGTACTCCGGTTCGTCAACCTGCGGAAAGCAGGTGGAGAAAAGAAGATTTAGCGAACCTTCGGCACTGGTAGTGTAGTTACCATCCAGGTGCAGAAGGGAGTTACACTGAGCTAGCGTGTCGTGCCTGAGAGTCCTGACCAGCCGGGCTGTGGGGTGTTGCCCTTCCAGGCCGGCGCAGTAGGCTTTCCAGGTGGTCTTCTTAGCCCTTCGGATAGCACTTTTGTACATCCTCAGAGCAGAGTGGTAGTTCTCCCAATCCTCTGGGGTATTCGAGCCGTTTGCGAGGCGTTGCAGTCGGCGGGTGTTTTTCTTCATGCGAGTGAGCTCTTGACTCCACCAAGGAGAGTATTTCTTCCTGCAAAACAGCTTAGGGGCGTTAGCGCGTATGGCGGTGTTTAGGATCTCAACGAGGGAGTTGCACCGATGCTCAATGCCAGGGAGATCCTCGCTGGAGTCCGGTAAGTTGGCTTCGGTCAGGAGTTTTAGCAGGTCTCTTCGAAAACCTGTCCAGTCGGCCTTTTTCAAATTAAGGCGGTCCCGGTTCTCATGACGGGCTCCGACGGAGCTGATGCTGTACTGAATGTACGAGTGGTCGGAAAGCGATGGGAGGTCATCCCTAACCAGCCAGCTGTGGACCTGATTGAGGGCGTTGTTGGAGACGAGAGTGAGGTCGATAACCTCACGCCGATTAGAGACAATAAATGTGGGTTTGCTGCCTCTGTTGCAAATGTGTAACGAGGAGGAGTTAATGAAATCAATTAGTAAGTCACCGCGCCTGTTAGTATCGCTACTAGACCAGGCAGTGTTGTGGGCGTTAGCATCGCAGCTAACGATAAGCTTCCGATCCTGGAGATTACAGAAGTCCGCCAGCTCCTGCAGGAGGGGGGGAGGGACGTCCTCCTGAATGTCCAGGTAAGCGGAAACGAAGGTCAAGTCAAAGACTGAGAAAGTACACATGTCTTTAGAGCAAAACATTGGCATAATAGTGGCCGGGAGGTCGTTTTTGACGAGGGCGATAGCTCTGGGGGTGTCGTTCGCGCAGAGGTACAGAACCTGATAGCCTGGCGGCAGGCAGGTCGGCTTCCCCTTGCGGGTATACGGTTCCTGAATAAGGTAGATGTCAACTTCCTTGTTGGCAAAGGTGCCTGAAAGGTTGCTAGATGCTGCAAGGGCGTGGTGCAGGTTGATCTGAATAATGTGCAGGTTAACAGGTTGGTTCGCCGGCGGCGGATTATTTATTTGGTTGCTGGTGGCAGTGTCATCATTGGGCTGGCCGTTAAGGTTCGCCCTCAGCGCCCCGCTCCTAGTTTGGCACGGGGTTGGGAACGGCATTACTCGTTCCCAGAGCTATCCGAGCTCACGGACTCACCTCGGCGCCGATCGCCGGCTGGACGACGCCTGAGCAGCAGGTGGAAGACGATCTTCCACGCTCCGATGTAGGCGGCAAAATCGTCCTTCTTGAGGGCGTCTTCCCACTCCGCGGAGAAACCCATGTACAGGGTCTTGCCGGGAGCGCCTTTTGCCGGAACCTCCTTGAAGGCCCGGATACCGTCCTGAGGTAGGTCGGGGTTTTTACTGAGGAGCCGGGCGCGGATCTCCTCGATGCTTCTCGAGCCGGAGTAGAAGGCTCGGTAGCGCCTGCAGGGCGGCGGTGGTCGGGCACGCTCAACGACCAAAGGCGGGAGGGCGGTCGTGCAGGTGTCCCAGGAGATGGACACCAGGTTAGCCAGCGCGAGCTCGAGCTGGGCTTCGTCCTTGAAGGCGAGGATGACGCTGCCGTTGGCGTTTCGAATCGCCTCGACTTTGATGTCGAGGGCGTCGTTTTCCCAGAGGAAGTCATCAATCATGCCGATTGATGCTTCCATCTGGGCGGTGGTCAGCGTACCGCTAGCCGCGCGCACGCAGATTTTAAATTTCGGCTCCGTCGCCACTTTGGCGTACGTGCCGGCATTGGCCTCCTTTGGCCTCTTGGGGTCCAGCGAGGGGTCGGTACGCTCGTCTGGCTGCTGCCTTTTCCGCTCAGAGCCAGCCGAGGTTTTATCATCGCGCCTGCGACGGTTGACGACCTGGAAGCCGTCATTTTGAGACGCCCCTGTAGCGGGGGTAGAGGTGGACGCACCTGAGCGAGGTGTGGGGGTTTCCGCGGGATTCGCGGCAGAATCAACCTCCATGTTGGAGGGTTGGGGGATTGACGGACCCCCGGCCGCGGGAATTGACGGCTCCCGAGCCGTGTCAGGTGGTTGTGATTTATCCATGCAGAGTAGGCTGAAATGGAAAAACTGAAATGTAGAAAAGAGGGGGGTAACCGCTCGGGGACTGGATATACCCCCAGCCAGCTCCGTGGAGCTACCCTCTGCCACGGTAAACAGCAGAGAAGCTTTGGGTTGCCGTCTTATCCCAGGATTGCTCCCAGGCGAGGCTCCGGCAGGCCCCCGGTCCACACTCTGCAAGATCAGGGGGCGGGAGGCCGGCTGCGGGCTTGGGACACAGGCGCCAGGTCGAGTTGACAGCCGACGCCCGAGCCCTCCCCCACAAGAGCGGCCCTCGAGAACCCGTGTGGTACCAGTTGCAACTAAGGGCTGTCGATGGGTAGTTGGCGCTTAGCCAGCAGCCAACTACTTAGCAGCCACCTGCCCCGCAAAAAAGCAGCAGGGGGGATCCGTCCCCCACCAGCAGACCAAGACGAGGAAGCTAGCCGCTTCCACGCCAGGCCAGAACGAAAAGGAGGGGGAAGAGCCTCCTCGAAAAACGAAAAGCTGGCGGATGTCACAGAGTCCCTCGGTTTAAGTTGCCGTTTGCCCCCCGTATCTGATGCTAACACCTGGCCAGTGACAGCGATTGGGTTACTGCCAATCTGCGCATTTCAGAAGTTTCTTCTAAAAATTTGCATTTCACACCTGTGCCCCTCATCTCCGCAGATCAGATTCGACAACCAGGCGCATGCCGGTCAAGTGCTGGTGGGCCTGACCGCCAACCCCTCGACCAAGGCGTGCAATGCTCAGAGTCGCCAAGAGTCTATTAAATCCATGGGCTATTCCTCAGTCAAAGAGGCTCTGTACACCGTGCTGGACTCCTCCGTGATGCTTGTGTGCGCGCTGTCGTTCTTGTCCTGCGGTCGTAGCCTGTACAGGGGATTCAAGATGCGAGTGGTGCGTCTTGGATGCGATGAAATCCCATCTTTCAGATCCCTCAATTAGATTGAAATCCCCTCTTTCAGATCCCTCAATTAGATTGAAATCCCATCATTTAGATCCCTCAATTAGATTTAAATCCCCTCTTTCAGATCCCTCAATTAGATTAAAATCCCCTTTTCAGATCCCTCAATTAGATTGAAATCCCCTCTTTCAGATCCCTCAATTAGATTGAAATCCCCTCTTTTAGATCCCTCAATTAGATTAAAATCCCCTTTTCAGATCCCTCAATTAGATTGAAATCCCCTCTTTCAGATCCCTCAATTAGATTGAAATCCCCTCTTTCAGATCCCTCAATTAGATTGAAATCCCCTCTTTCAGATCCCTCAATTAGATTGAAATCCCCTCTTTCAAATCCCTTAATTAGATTGAAATCCCATATTTCAGATCCCTTTATTAGATTGAAATCCCATATTTCAGATCCCCTAATTAAGTCCTTGCTTTTAGATGCTCAGCAGCTCAGGTCTAACTAATATCGCAAAGTTCCGCCTTCCCTAATCCGCAGCGCACCTTAGAGTACTTCCTCCAGACAGAGGATTACCGCCTCTCTCTAGACGAGCAATTTGAATTCGTCAATCTGTGGTTCGTGCTGATCATGCTCAACGACCTGCTTACCGTCGTTGGTTCTATTCAGAAAATTTTAATCGAATATAAGGTGTGTTCTTTGGGTAGAATTTTGACACTTGCTACTTACGTAAACTAGTAGCTATATATGTGTATAAATTTTTGCCAATTTTCAGGTTGGCAACAATGACAATTACATCACCTGCGGCCTGTTCCTCGGTGGCGGCGCTATGCTAGTGTGGTTGGGCACGCTTCGATATTTGAATTACTTTGCCAAATACAATGTGAGTTTTGTAGAGTGATAATTTGTACTTTGTACTTTGTGTCTTTTGATCACTAGTGTGTCTTTGTTCCTTTGATCACTAATGTGTCTGTTCCTCTGATCAGTAGTGTGTCTTTGTTCCTCTGATCAGTAGTGTCTTTGTTTCTCTGGTCAGTAGTGTTCCTTTGTTCCTTTGATCACTAATGTGTCTGTTCCTCTGATCAGTAGTGTGTCTTTGTTCCTCTGATCAGTAGTGTCTTTGTTTCTCTGGTCAGTAGTGTGTCTTTGTTCCTTTGATCACTAATGTGTCTGTTCCTCTGATCAGTAGTGTGTCTTTGTTCCTCTGATCAGTAGTGTCTTTGTTTCTCTGGTCAGTAGTGTTCCTTTGTTCCTTTGATCACTAGTGTATCTTTGTTTCCTTTGATTAATAATGTGTCTTGTGTTCCTCTGATCAATATCGTGTCTTTGTTTCTCTGATTACTAGTGTGTCTTTGTTCCTTTTGATCTTTAGTGTGCCTTTGTTCCTTCGCTTAATGTGTCTTTTTTCCTTTGATCAGTAGCGTAATTTGTGTCTTTTGATCACTAGTGTGTCTTTGTCCCCTTTGATCAATCGTGTGTCTTTGTTCCTTTGATCACTAGTGTCTCTTTGTTCCTTTGATCAATAGTGTGTCTTTGTTCCTTTGATCAATTGTGTGTCTTTGTCCCTTTGATTAATAGTGTGTCTTTGTTCCTTTGATCAATGGTGTGTCTTTGTTCCTTTGATCAATAGTGTGTCTTTGTCCCTTTGATCACTAGTGTGTCTTTGTTCCTTTGATCACTAGTGTGTCTTTGTCCCCTTGATCAATAGTGTGTTTTTGTTCCCTTGATCAATAGTGTTTGTTTGTTCCTTTGATCAATAGTGTGTCTTTGTTCCTTTGATCACTAGTGTGTCTTTGTCCCCTTGATCAATAGTGTGTCTTTGTTCCTTTGATCAATAGTGTGTCTTTGTTCCTTTGATCACTAGTGTGTCTTTGTTCCTTTGATCAATAGTGTGTCTTTGTCCCCTTTGATCAATAGTGTGTCTTTGTTCCTTTGATCAATAGTGTGTCTTTGTCCCCTTGATCACTAGTGTGTCTTTGTTCCTTTGATCAATAGTGTGTCTTTGTTCCTTTGATCAATGGTGTGTCTTTGTCCCTTTGATCACTAGTGTGTCTTTGTTTCTTTGATCACTAGTGTGTCTTTGTCCCCTTGATCAATAGTGTGTCTTTGTTCCTTTGATCAATAGTGTGTCTTTGTTCCTTTGATCAATGGTGTGTCTTTGTCCCTTTGATCAATGGTGTGTCTTTGTCCCTTTGATCAATAGTGTGTCTTTGTTCCTTTGATCAATGGTGTGTCTTTGTCCCTTTGATCAATAGTGTGTCTTTGTTCCTTTGATCAATGGTGTGTCTTTGTCCCCTTTGATCAATAGTGTGTCTTTGTTCCTTTGATCAATAGTGTGTCTTTGTTCCTTTGATCACTAGTGTGTCTTTGTTCCTTTGATCACTAGTGTGTCTTTGTTCCTTTGATCAATAGTGTGTCTTTGTTCCTTCGATCAATAGTGTTTGTTTGTTCCTTTGATCAATAGTGTGTCTTTGTTCCTTTGATCAATAGTGTGTCTTTGTCCCCTTTGATCAATAGTGTGTCTTTGTTCCTTTGATCACTAGTGTGTCTTTGTTCCTTTGATCAATGGTGTGTCTTTGTCCCCTTTGATCAATAGTGTGTCTTTGTTCCTTTGATCAATAGTGTCTTTGTTCCTTTGATCACTAGTGTGTCTTTGTCCCCTTGATCAATAGTGTGTCTTTGTTCCTTTGATCAATAGTGTATATTTGTTCCTTTGATGAATGGTGTGTCTTTGTCCCTTTGATCACTAGTGTGTCTTTGTCCCCTTGATCAATAGTGTGTCTTTGTTCCCTTGATCAATAGTGTGTCTTTGTTCCTTTGATCACTAGTGTGTCTTTGTCCCCTTGATCAATAGTGTGTCTTTGTTCCCTTGATCAATAGTGTGTCTTTGTTCCCTTGATCAATAGTGTGTCTTTGTTCCCTTGATCAATAGTGTGTCTTTGTTCCTTTGATCAATAGTGTGTCTTTGTCCCCTTTGATCAATAGTGTGGGTTTGTTGGCCTCTGGTGCACCGCCTTTGGCGACATGGTCCCACAACCAGCGCTGAGGCAGCTCTGCCCAATCCGCAGACTCCTGAGCGCATGCAAGCGCACCAACACAGTACGCAGGCACGCAATCACACACTCGCTCACACAGGGTGTACAGCGGTCCTGACTTTCTAATTGTCAGGCGCTTTGTTGCAGTGCTGTATTAATTTGAGCTACAGTGGGTCTTTGTTTTTATTTGTGTAGCCATGCCCTTTCAACTCTCGCCCGCCACCCCTTCTTACCCAGGTGCTGCTGCTGACCATCAAGCGCAGCCTGCCGGACATCATCCGCTTCCTGGTGTGCGCCGTGGTGCTGTTCCTGTCCTTCTCCCTGTTCGGCTGGATCACCTTCGGGCCTTATCACGCCAAGTTCCGCGGCTTCTTCATCACCCTGGAGTGCCTGTTCGCGCTGGTTAACGGAGATGACATCTTCAATACGTTCGCCATGCTGCCGCAGGACACCACCAACACCTACATCTATGTGGTGTCGCGCATCTATCTGTACTCATTTATATCGCTGTTCATCTATATTGTGCTCAACGTGTGCATCTCTATTATAATAGAGGCGTACGAGACTGTCACGGTAAGGCTGATTTAAGCGATTTGTAATTATTCCATAGTCCATTAAGCTAAGTATCCACTGAATACTCGCTGAATACTCGCTGAATACTCGCTGAATACCCGCTGAATACCCGCTAAATACTCGCTGAATACTCGCTAAATACCCGCAGAATACTCACTAAATACCCGCTGAATACTCGCTAAATACTCGCTAAATACCCGCTGAATACCCACTGAATACTCGCTAAATACCCGCTGAATACTCTCTAAATACTCGCTAAATACCCGCTAAATACTCGCTGAATACTCACTAAATACCCGCTGAATACTCGCTAAATACTCGCTGAATACTCACTAAATACCCGCTGAATACTCGCTGAATGAGCTGAATACCCGCTGAATGAGCTGAATACCCCCTGAATGAGCTGAATACCCGCTGAATGAGCTGAATACCCGCTGAATGAGCTGAATACCCCCTGAATGAGCTGAATGCCCGCTGAATGAGCTGAATACCCGCTGAACGATCTATCTGTCACCTAAAGTCAGCCCGGCAGTCCAGCTAACCGAGTCCGCGCTCCCCAACCCCCGACAGCACCGCAGCGGTCTGACGCAGCCCTCCCGCCTGTGGCAGTTCATCGCCGAGTGCGCCGACCCGGCCAGCTCCGTCGCTTATCGACACGACGCCGCCGAACGCGCGGCAGCCGCCGCCCGGCCCTTCAGCTGGCTGATGCGCGCCCTTCAGTCCTCCCTGGTGTCCCGGGTTCGATTCAACCGGCATCGAACCGCTGGCGGCGTCGGCGGCGTCAGGGACTTCAACGTCAACGATAGCGATGAACTCGGAGGTGGCGGCGGCAGCGGAGACATCGGCGGCGATGGCCGCGGCGGCAGGAGACCCAGCGAGAGTCTGGCCTCGCCTTGGGACGCCGACAATCTGGGCGGTAGCGGCGGATTCGACTATGGCAGACTGTCGTCTTTGCAGCAGCAGCAGCAGCAGCAGCAGCAGCAGCATCATCATCTTCATCACAGCTGGTCGGACACGGGAGACGAGCAGCAGCACCGCCCCGAGATACTGTAGCGGAATTCCTATTCAGATTGTTATGCTAGTGCACCTGTTGGATGGTGATTATTAATTCTCTATTTAAGACAGCTGAGTTGTGTACTGCGGTTTTTTGATGCTATCGTGTCTTTTCGGCCGATGTAGTAGGTTGATAATGTATTAGGTTGCCCGTGTGGTAGGTTGCCTGCCTTTGGTGTAGGGTGCCTTTGTGATAGGTTGCTAGTGTGGTAGGTCGCCCATGTGATAGGTTGCCCCTGTAATAGGTTGCCCCTGTAATAGGTTGCCCCTGTAATAGGTTGCCCCTGTAATAGGTTGCCCCTGTAGTAGGTTGCCCCTGTAGTAGGTTGCCCATGTGATAGGTTGCCCCTGTAATAGGTTGCCCCTGTAATAGGTTGCCCCTGTAGTAGGTTGCCCATGTGATAGGTTGCCCCTGTGATAGGTTGCCCCTGTAATAGGTTGCCCCTGTAGTAGGTTGCCCATGTGATAGGTTGCCCCTGTAATAGGTTGCCCCTGTAGTAGGTTGCCCATGTGATAGGTTGCCCGTGTGGTGGGTTGCCCGTGTGGTGGGTTGCCCGTGTGGCGGTTTGCCCATGTGGTGGGTTGCCCGTGTGGTGGGTTGCCCATGTGGTGGGATGCCCGTGTGGTGGGTTGCCTATGTGGTGGGTTGCCCGTGTGGTGGGTTGCCCATGTGGTGGGATGCCCGTGTGGTGGGTTGCCCGTGTGGTGGGTTGCCTATGTGGTGGGTTGCCCATGTGGTGGGTTGCCTATGTGGTGGGTTGCCTATGTGGTGGGTTGCCTATGTGGTGGGTTGCTTATGTGGTGGGTTGCCCATGTGGTGGGTTGCCTATGTGGTGGGTTGCCCGTGTGATGGGTTGCCCATGTGGTGGGTTGCCCGTCTGATGGGTTGCCTATGTGGTGGGTTGCCCGTGCGATGGGTTGATAACCTAGTAGATGGGACTGGGACTGGATGGGCTGCCCACCAAACAGATTCAATCAGATTTTCTTTAGAAATTGATTGCACATTCTGTCATTATCATTGAGCACACCTCGTGATTTCTTTCACATGTAAACAATGCTCATATTGCCGTATTGTAATTTGCAGTCTAATTATATTTAGCCTTTTTTCGTGTTTTTTGTCCTTCTCAGCTTGTTTCGTCTTCTGTTACACTTTGAATATCCCCAATGCGCTACTTGTAAGTAGAGTCTGGTGTTTTTATCGCAGCATATATTGCTGTTCCATATTTACACGCAAGCAATGTCCTCAATCAGATGGGATTCCTAATTCTATAATTTTATGCACCTTTTTTAGCTTGCCAGCTTTTCTAAGAATAATTTCACTTGGCACAAACTATTCTGCCCATGTCCGATGTGCACTACTGGGAATCTCTAAGTAGTCCGATGCAAGTTTCATACTTTTTGCACGGTAATAATGACACTGTTTGTATGCTAATTCGGTTAGATCTTCCAGCTGCCTGGTTCTATTCTCAGATTCATTTTATTTTCAATAAAACTTTCCAATTGAATTGGTATGAATGGATGCTACTTTCATGTCATTTAGATTTGCGATGCTAATCCTTGTATTGACAATTCTTAGAGACAACTTTGCATTCACGTCTAGAGGTGCTTATTGATTCACTCTTGATTTACTTTCAGAGTCACACTTTTTGATTCACTCTAAAAGGTATTCTGATTCACTCCTCGAGTCACTCTAGTAATCTCTCTTGGTTTCACTCTTTGGAGTCACCCTAATTCACTCTTAGAGTCATCTTGGATTCACTCGCGAGTCACTCTTTTGTTCAATGCCAGATTCACTATTAGTTATTTGAGTCACTCTTGATTCACTACTAGTTACTTGAGTCACTCCTTGATTCACTCCTAGAGTCACTCTCATTCCCTAGAGTCACTCTGATTCACTCCTAGAGTAACTCTGACTCACTCCTAAAATCGACTCTGATTCACTCCTAAAGCCACTCTGATTCACTCCGAAAGTCACTATGATTCATCCCTAGAGTCACTCTGATTCATCCCTAGCGTCACTCTGATTCACTCTTAAAGTAACTCTGATTCACCCCTAGAGTCACTCTGATTCACTCCTAAAGTCACTCTGATTCACTCCTAAAGTCACTCTAATTCACTTCTAAAGTCACTCTGATTCACTCCTAAAGTCGCTCTGATTCACTCCTAAAGTCACTCTGATTCACTCCTAAAGTCGCTCTGATTCACTCCTAAAGTCACTCTGATTCACTCCTAAAGTCACTCTGATTCACTCTTAAAGTCACTCTGATTCACTCCTAAAGTCACTCTGATTCACTCCTAAAGTCACTCTGATTCACTCCTAAAGTCACTCTGATTCACTCCTAAAGTCACTCTGATTCACTCCTAAAGTCGCTCTGATTCACTCCTAAAGTCACTCTGATTCACTCCTAAAGTCACTCTGATTCACTCCTAAAGTCACTCTGATTCACTCCTAAAGTCGCTCTGATTCACTCCTAAAGTCACTCTGATTCACTCCTAAAGTCACTCTGATTCACTCCTAAAGTCACTCTGATTCATCCCTAGAGTCACTCTGATTCACTCTTAAAGTCACTCTGATTCACTCCTAAAGTCACTCTGATTCACTCCTAAAGTCACTCTGATTCATCCCTAGAGTCACTCTGATTCACTCTTAAAGTCACTCTGATTCACTCCTAAAGTCACTCTGATTCACTTCTAAAGTCACTCTGATTCACTTCTAAAGTCACTCTGATTCACTCCTAAAGTCACTCTGATTCATCCCTAGAGTCACTCTGATTCACTCTTAAAGTCACTCTGATTCACTCCTAAAGTCACTCTGATTCACTCCTAAAGTCACTCTGATTCACTCCTAAAGTCACTCTGATTCGCTCGCGAGTCACTCTTTGATTCCAATCGCAAATTCAGTCCTAGAGCCACTGATTCACTCCTGGAGTCACTCTTATGTTCAATCCTAGAGTCACTCTTATGTTCAATCCTAGAGTCACTCTATGATTCACTCGCGCCCGCAGCGAGCCCATGGGTGCCTACCTAAGCAGCAGCGCAGCCGCCACGGCCGCTGCCTCATCTGCCGAGTCCGGCAACCCGCTAAACAGCGGCATTCCGCGCACGCATCGCCGAGTCCTGATCGCCATTGACGAATCGCTGGGCGCTCAAAAAGCCTTCGATTTCTGGAGCGGCGTGGCGCGCAGTCAGGATGACAGCATCCTGCTGGTGAACGCTGTGGAGGTGCCGAACGTGCCGACCGGACTGCTGCTGTCCCCCACCGGGTAGGCCGTGCAGACAGGGTTGAGCAGTGCTTGACGAATAACTTTTGAATTTTGAATTTGAAAACTATTAAAACAAATCTCTCATATACCCACAAAATACTAAGACAGTACAAGAGAATCTTCCTCAGTCAGCTTTGAGATCAGACATTATCCAGCTTTGAGAACAGCCATTAACCAGCTTTGAGAACAGCCATTAACCAGCTTTGAGAACAGCCATTAACCAGCTTTGAGAACAGCCATTAACCAGCTTTGAGAACAGCCATTAACCAGCTTTGAGAACAGCCATTAACCAACAATAAGAAGCTGTTAATGAACTCGAGTCTCCCAAATTCCGCAGCTCATTTGACTACTCGGAGTACCAGAAGCAGACTCAGCCGCTGCTGGAACGGGCCCAGCGACTCAAGGCCAACATGATGGCCAAATGCGAGCAGCGCAAGCTTCGCTGCAAGTTCATCACGGAGGTTGGCAGCCCGGCAACTGCTGTGCTTGACGCGGCTAAGACCTTCTCAGCCTCGGTCATTGTAGTTGGCTGCTGCGGTCACAAGAACCACTTGTTGGGCTCGGTTAGCAACTATATTCTGCAGCACTCCTGCCGGCCTGTGGTCATTGTGCCCCGGTTCGACTGAACTGCAGCTGGGATAACCTTGAATTGACTGATAGGTGGGTGCAGGCTGATTGCTTTGCACTTTGTTGCTTTGAGAAGGTCTGCTAATCTGTTGCCTAAATGTCATGTGATGTGATGTATATTCGCCTTACCAATGAGTTAGCGGAAAATTATGGTTAAGGTTTAAAGTTATATTCCAGCCAATCAGAGACGAGATCAGTCTAGCTTAGAGCAAGCATCCAGCCAATCAGAAACGAGATCAGTCTAGCTTAGAGCAAGCATCCAACCAATCAGAGACGAGATCAGTGTAGCTTAGCTAGCTTCCAGCCAATCTGAGACGAGATCAGTCTAGCCTAGCTAGTTTCCAGCCAATCAGAGACGAGATCAATCTAGCTTAGCTAGTTTCCAGCCAATCAGAGACGAGATCAGTCTAGCTTAGCTAGTTTCCAGCCAATCAGAGACGAGATCAGTCTAGCCTAGCTAGTTTCCAGCCAATCAGAGACGAGATCAGTCTAGCCTAGCTAGTTTCCAGCCAATCAGAGACGAGATCTGCCGTCTAGATTAGTTTTTCCAGCTAATCAGAACTTCCGTTTAAACTCCAATTAAAATTCCAATCATGTTTATTTTCAATAGCAGATTTTAAGAAAGTAGTTGACATTTCGTGTGTAGTTTATTTTTACTTGATCCATTTTTGTTATATACTATTCTGTAAAATACTTTCGATCTCAGAGTGTTGCGTTATTTATATTTATATTTAAGAGTAGTAAAATTTTCATCTTGTTTTAGTAATCGCTGTTTTAATTTTATACCATAGTTCCATGCTATAAAATGGAATAATAATTCCATACTATACCCTGCAGCCTTTGCTTAAACCATTATACCGAGTAATTTTTAATACTATGCTTTTACCACTGTGATATGTAAATCTATTTATCATGGGAATACAAGTTATTAGTACACTAACAGGCTAATCCGTTCTGTTTGCTGTGCAGTTTTCTGGTTACCAGCCGCACTATATATCAAATTAATACGCACATTAAACTGACAGCTGATTTATTCTCTATCTCCGTCACTTTCTCTTGTTTTTGAAAGGAGGGTACGAGCAGCATTGTGGAGGTTTAGTGTGGAGGATGAGGATGAGATTAGGTCAGAAGAAAGTAGTGGAAGTGTAAAGAGGGGCAGGGTGGATACAGGGGCGATAGAGGGGCAGGGTGGATAGAGGGGCAGGGAAGATAGAGGGGCAGGGTGGATAGAGGGGCAGGGAGATAGAGGGGCAGGGAGGATAGAGGGGCAGGGAAGATAGAGGGGCAGGGAAGATAGAGGGGCAGGGAGGATACAGGGGCGATAGAGGGGCAGGGAGGATAGAGGGGCAGGGTGGATAGAGGGGCAGGAAGATAGAGGGGCAGGGTGGATAGAGGGGCAGGAAGATAGAGGGGCAGGGTGGATAGAGGGGCAGGAAGATAGAGGGGCAGGGAGGATAGAGGGGCAGGGAAGATAGAGGGGCAGGGTGGATAGAGGGGCAGGGAGATAGAGGGGCAGGGAGGATAGAGGGGCAGGGAAGATAGAGGGGCAGGGAAGATAGAGGGGCAGGGAGGATACAGGGGCGATAGAAGGGCAGGGAGGATAGAGGGGCAGGGTGGATAGAGGGGCAGGAAGATAGAGGGGCAGGGTGGATAGAGGGGCAGGAAGATAGAGGGGCAGGGAGGATAGAGGGGCAGGGAAGATAGAGGGGCAGGGTGGATAGAGGGGCAGGGAGATAGAGGGGCAGGGAGGATAGAGGGGCAGGGAAGATAGAGGGGCAGGGTGGATAGAGGGGCAGGAAGATAGAGGGGCAGGGAAGATAGAGGGGCAGGAAGATAGAGGGGCAGGAAGGATAGAGGGGCAGGGAAGATAGAGGGGCAGGGTGGATAGAGGGGCAGGGAGATAGAGGGGCAGGGAAGATAGAGAGGCAGGGAAGATAGAGGGGCAGGGAGGATACAGGGGCGATAGAGGGGCAGGGAGGATAGAGGGGCAGGGTGGATAGAGGGGCAGGAAGATAGAGGGGCAGGAAGATAGAGGGGCAGGGTGGATAGAGGGGCAGGAAGATAGAGGGGCAGGGTGGATAGAGGGGCAGGAAGATAGAGGGGCAGGGAGGATAGAGGGGCAGGGAAGATAGAGGGGCAGGGTGGATAGAGGGGCAGGGAGATAGAGGGGCAGGGAGGATAGAGGGGCAGGGAAGATAGAGGGGCAGGGAGGATACAGGGGCGATAGAGGGACAGGGAGGATAGAGGGCAGGGTGGATAGAGGGGCAGGAAGATAGAGGGGCAGGGAGGATACAGGGGCGATAGAGGGACAGGGAGGATAGAGGGGCAGGGTGGATAGAGGGGCAGGGAAGATAGAGGGGCAGGGAAGATAGAGGGGCAGGGAGGATACAGGGGCGATAGAGGGGCAGGGAGGATAGAGGGGCAGGGTGGATAGAGGGGCAGGGTGGATAGAGGGGCAGGAAGATAGAGGGGCAGGGTGGATAGAGGGGCAGGAAGATAGAGGGGCAGGGAGGATAGAGGGGCAGGGAAGATAGAGGGCAGGGTGGATAGAGGGGCAGGGAGATAGAGGGGCAGGGAGGATAGAGGGGCAGGGAAGATAGAGGGGCAGGGTGGATAGAGGGGCAGGAAGATAGAGGGGCAGGGTGGATAGAGGGGCAGGAAGATAGAGGGGCAGGGAGGATATAGGGGCAGGGAAGATAGAGGGGCAGGGTGGATAGAGGGGCAGGGAGATAGAGGGGCAGGGAAGATAGAGAGGCAGGGAAGATAGAGGGGCAGGGAGGATACAGGGGCGATAGAGGGGCAGGGAGGATAGAGGGGCAGGGTGGATAGAGGGGCAGGAAGATAGAGGGGCAGGGTGGATAGAGGGGCAGGAAGATAGAGGGGCAGGGTGGATAGAGGGGCAGGAAGATAGAGGGGCAGGGAGGATAGAGGGGCAGGGAAGATAGAGGGGCAGGGTGGATAGAGGGGCAGGGAGATAGAGGGGCAGGGAGGATAGAGGGGCAGGGAAGATAGAGGGGCAGGGAGGATACAGGGGCGATAGAGGGACAGGGAGGATAGAGGGGCAGGGTGGATAGAGGGGCAGGAAGATAGAGGGGCAGGGAGGATACAGGGGCGATAGAGGGACAGGGAGGATAGAGGGGCAGGGTGGATAGAGGGGCAGGAAGATAGAGGGGCAGGGAGGATAGAGGGGCAGGAAGATAGAGGGGCAGGGTGGATAGAGGGGCAGGGAAGATAGAGGGGCAGGGAGGATACAGGGGCGATAGAGGGGCAGGGAGGATAGAGGGCAGGGAAGATAGAGGGGCAGGGAGGATACAGGGGCGATAGAGGGCCAGGGAGGATAGAGGGGCAGGGTGGATAGAGGGGCAGGAAGATAGAGGGGCAGGGAGGATAGAGGGGCAGGGAAGATAGAGGGGCAGGGAGGATACAGGGGCGATAGAGGGGCAGGGAGGATAGAGGGGCAGGGAGGATACAGGGGCGATAGAGGGGCAGGGAGGATAGAGGGGCAGGGAAGATAGAGGGGCAGGGAGGATACAGGGGCGATAGAGGGCCAGGGAGGATAGAGGGGCAGGGTGGATAGAGGGGCAGGAAGATAGAGGGGCAGGGAGGATAGAGGGGCAGGGAAGATAGAGGGGCAGGGAGGATACAGGGGCGATAGAGGGGCAGGGAGGATACAGGGGCGATAGAGGGGCAGGGAAGATAGGGGGGTAGGGAGGTTAGAGGGGTAGGGATGATAGAGGAAGTATAGAGGGAATGGGACTATTACAGAGGCTGGGAGAGTGGCAGGGGTATAAACAGGAGCATGACAAGTCAATCTGCTCTACAAGTGCATCAAGGGAGAGCGGTTATTCGCAGCTCAGCATCGCAGAGTGCCTCCCGGGAGTTGGCATGGAACTGGCCGGATAAATTCAAATGTTTTTGCTGAGCCTGCGCTTAAAAAGCGGAATTTTTCGAGCCGTCGTTTTTTCACTTCGCAGCGGAGAGTCGGGCAGCCATTTCCCAATTAGCATGGGAGCGGCAGGGCAGGGCTGGGAACATCAAAATGAAGCCGTTTTAGTCCGGCTGGCGATTTCGGGGACTGCGCTGTCCGTGTGCCGAGCTGATTGTGAATTCTGCTGCTGCGATTCGGGATTAGTCTAGACAGATGAAGTGCTGGGAGGCTGGCTGCACTGGCTCGGGTGCATTGCCGGTTCAGTGGACTCGCGTCTGAGGTGATTGGGGATGGCTCGAGAGGTGATCGGGATGGCTCGAGAGCTGCAAATTTAGAGGTCGGAGTGATTCTCAAGATGCTGTAGGAGTGATTCTCAAGATGCTGTAGGAGTGATTCTCAAGATGCTGTAGGAGTGATTCTCAAGATGCTGTAGGAGCGATTCTTAAGATGCTGTATGGGCGATTCTCATGATGTTGTAGGAGCGATTCTCATGATGCTGTAGCCTGTAGGAGTGATTCTCAAGATGCTGTAGGGGCGATTCTCAAGATGCTGTAGGGGCGATTCTCATGATGTTGTAGGGGCGATTCTCATGATGATGTAGGGGCGATTCTCATTTTGTTGTAGGGGCGATTCTCATGATGTTGTAGGAGTGATTCTCAAGATGCTGTAGAGGCGATTCTCATGATGCTGTAGGGGCGATTCTCATGATGTTGTAGGGGCGATTCTCATGATGATGTAGGGGCGATTCTCATGATGATGTAGGGGCGATTCTCATGATGATGTAGGGGCGATTCTCATTTTGTTGTAGGGGCGATTCTCATGATGTTGTAGGAGTGATTCTCATGATGCTGTAGGGGCGATTCTCATGATGTTGTAGGGGCGATTCTCATGATGTTGTAGGGGCGATTCTCATGATGATGTAGGGGCGATTCTCATGATGATGTAGGGGCGATTCTCATGATGATGTAGGGGCGATTCTCATTTTGTTGTAGGGGCGATTCTCATGATGTTGTAGGAGTGATTCTCATGATGCTGTAGGGGCGATTCTCATGATGTTGTAGGGGCGATTCTCATGATGATGTAGGGGCGATTCTCATGATGCTGTAGGGGCTGTTTTCAAGTTGCCGTACTGGCAACTCTCTAAGTGGTTTAGGGACATTCCGCAGTTTGGTTTAAGGGTGATTAAATATTAAGGCAAGGTTAGGGGTTTTGGCAAGTATATAAAAGCGATCTTATAGAAAAAATTAAAAATCAGAAAATAGTATTCCAAATTCAGAATGACTTCAACTGTGCTGTGTCACGTCCTTCAATCCTGTTATGTAATTATTAAAATATAAGCAGGTGCTGCCATGGGTTATCTTTAGCTTAAGATTTGGGCCAAAAATGAACCAGAAACAGCATATATTAGTTGGGGAGAAGTGGGAGTGGTTGTTAGAGATGAGAGCTGATGTGACTCATTTCAGCCGAAATCAAAAGGAAACAATGGCTTGGGAAACCGGCCACTTGTTCAAGCAGTTGGTGGGGTGGGGGGGGGTTGCCGCTGCAATCTGCAATTTTGCTTTGGCAAACGGATCGCTGCAGTCTGACAAATTTGCTTGCAGGGGGGGAGCTGATTGGTGTTTAATTTTAGCCATTGGCAAGCCCGATTTGGGCGTTGGCGCCGGCGGTCGCTGCATTTTGAATTGATGCCAGCTTTGCACTTTAGGCGCTGATACAATGGGCTGACGGCACCACTGCCGGCCTGCGACAGTTGGACATTGGCTGCCTTCGGATTCCATTGTACATTGTCTTTTACATTGTACTCTTAAGTTCTATACCAAGCCCGATGGCGCTAAACAAGTAGTATGAAGATGCACACGTCTTTTTGCCACCAGTGAACGGGCTTCTTTTTAGACGTGGGTCTTCATACTACTTGACAAACCTAGTTTTGTACCGATGAAAAAAAACTTTGAGAAGCTCAAGAAAATGAAAATCGGTTTCTCTCCTCTCTAATCTCTCTCTCTAGTCTCCCCTCTCCTCTCGCTTCTCTCTTATCTCCTCTTTTCTCTTCTTCCTCTATTCTCTTTCGTTTCCTCTCTCATCTGGCCAGCAGCCATGAACTGGAATCTTCTAGAATAGGCCCTCGATCTAAAAAATTGTCTAAGTCTCCAGAGCGTTGAAGGGTTATACCACCCCATTAAGCTGGTTGTTTCGGCGCAAGATCTTCTTAGCATCAGCTTAAGTGCTTGGAAAGTCAGGCCAGTTTTGTGGGACATATTATAATACTCGTACTCTCAATTAGATTGTACACTAAACTGGCATAGATACCCTAAGCCTCTTCCTCTTCTCCAACGGGGTTGCAAAGAAAGCTATAAATAAAGTCATTTCAAAACACTGTACATTGCTACTGTATAAGCCGTATCTCACCTTTTGGTCTGGGGAAGGGATTGTAAACGTAGTGACTTGGAACTTGCCACCCGCTAAACTTTGTCAATTTAAATGTGCAGTTAAAGAGCTAAATTTTAATACAAAATTCTAATCACGTGACGCCTGTTTATCGATCTAATTTTCCTTGGTCTGTGCGCGAAGCAAATAAAGCTTTATTGACGCCCCTCCGGCCCAAGCCCTCACGTCGTCACTCGTCAGTCCCCCCCCCGCTTAGAAGGACGGAAGTGTACATTGTATGTACGATTATTCCTTCCCTTCCTTTCCTTTCTAACCAGCTTAACTCGGCCCCACGCCAAAGCCATGCAAGCAATCGCATGCAAATGCAAATTATGCAATGCGGTATTTCATATGCAGCATAATCTGATGAATTTTGGTGCAAAAAAGGCATTTTTTACCTCAAAAGAACAACGAATGGTTATGAAACTCAAGAAATTTGCTAAATTAACTGTATAGAACACTGTGTATTGGTTTCAGTGCAAAATTCCTACCATTACCCGGTTAATTACGAGCGTAGCCCCGGAAGTAGCAAAAGTGTCACAAATCAAGTTTTCAGTTTTTTATCGATAATTTTTTACCCAATGAACCGAATCTCTAGAAATTGCACACAAATAGGCCTCGTTATGTGGGAAATCAGGCGTCATAAAAATATTGCCGTCCTATTGCGTTTTTTGCCTGATTTCAAGCCAAATATTAAAAAATCACTACTCTGATCGATTTCCAATCACTTTTGACACAAGAGCACTTGTTGCAGACACTCAAAAACTTGGTCAATTAAAGCCCGACATTAGTACAACTAATTGCAGTGTCCGCATTTGATCTACCATTCTTTTAAAATATTAATCATCCATTTTTCGGGCACCGAATCAGCCAAAATTCACAAATTATCGATTTCTGATCGATTTTTCAACCCGAAAGCATCGAAATCAGACGGCGGCAATTTATAGTACAGCAACTTTGCTATAGAAATTTGAAATCGGCTTTATTCGCACCATGTTCTCAAAATTATAATGAGCAATAATGCGAAACTCATGTGATTTTTTGAAAAATCGATTCTTGTAGATTTTCTCAGCACTGCAGAATCGTAGGAAAACAAAACTTTAGACACTTGTAGATATTTGCATTGCGCATCTAACTGCACTGCTTTGAAGCCGAAACTCAAAAAGCTTCGTAGGAAAAAGTGGGGAGATAATAAAATGAGGGTATTTTTTTACCCAAAAAAACCCACCAAAACTGAATAAAGATGTCGAAATAAATTAAAGCGCCATATACCATTTTGTAGTAAATTTAGTTTTACAACTTTGATCCTCAGATGTCGAAGCCGTATCTCGTTAAGGTGTACCAGAATTTTGAGATCTCCCAGAAGCACTTTTGAAAAAATCGTCTTTCCACTTAATTTACGGCTTAGTAATAAAATCTCTGCACTTAAAAGTATATTCATTCGATAGATCTAAAAGTTTTCTATCGATCGACACCTCACTCAACTCAATCGGTGCAGTGGTTGCAAAAAAGGAGCATTTTTTGGCGAAAAAACGTGAAATTTAAAAATGCATGGGAGTCTAACTTATTTACCGGCGGCGCCGGACTCGGCTCGTTCACTGGTGGAACTAGAGCTGGTATAGACATCACAACTAGAGCTGGTATAGGCATCACAACTAGAGCTGGTATAGGCATCACAACTAGAGCTGGTATAGGCATCACAACTAGAGCTGGTATAGGCATCACAACTAGAGCTGGTATAGGCATCACAACTAGAGCTGGTATAGGCATCACAACTAGAGCTGGTATAGGCATCACAACTAGAGCTGGTATAGGCATCACAACTAGAGCTGGTATAGGCATCACAACTAGAGCTGGTATAGGCATCACAACTAGAGCTGGTATAGGCATCACAACTAGAGCTGGTATAGACATCACAACTAGAGCTGGTATAGGCATCACAACTAGAGCTGGTATATATAGACATCACAACTAGAGCTGGTATAGGCATCACAACTAGAGCTGGTATAGGCATCACAACTAGAGCTGGTATATATAGACATCACAACTAGAGCTGGTATAGGCATCACAACTAGAGCTGGTATATATAGACATCACAACTAGAGCTGGTATAGGCATCACAACTAGAGCTGGTATATATAGACATCACAACTAGAGCTGGTATAGGCATCACAACTAGAGCTGGTATAGACATCACAACTAGAGCTGGTATAGACGCCAAACAGCCGGGGCCTCTGATATCGAATGTCAGACTGGCCCAGTTGAGTATAAATTAGCCATTGCCCGATGAAAATCGCAGGCAGGCTGTTGTGCGCAGCTTCCTGTTATTTCTGCTCGATGCTTTCAGGTGCAAATAATTGTAAGCCATAAAAGCGGAGGATTTACGCTGCTTTTAGCTGATGGGGACGGACCGGCATCCTTCATCATGCTTGCTTGGGATCGAGTGGAGTTGTGGGTGCCCGGGTTTGCAGATCAAACGAGTGGCAGCCCACATCTCCTTAATTGAGTTATCAACACGGCTGCCCCTGTGCTCAGATATCGCCGATTTGCAATAAATATCCCATATCCCCATTTTTTGCTTCTCCTCCCATGGGGTCCCGGCCGGTTTCAGACCCCCCCAGTAAAAGGCTTGTAGGGGAATGATGACGAGAGGCGTCAAATAAAGATGCTAACAAAATCGGCAGATCAGCAGACAGCTCAGAGCTAATTATTCGTTCCGGTCAAGCGCGGGTTGTTAAAGTGCGCCCAAATGCAGCAGAGGCTGAATCAATATTTCAAGTTTGCACTAATTTATTTTTGGCCCGCTTGCGTGTTTGCCATCGCCTGCCTGCTACAGTCAGCATTGCTATTATTACCATGATGACTCAAGCCCGATTGCTGCGGAGTCCGGGCTTGAGCACGTGTGTGGGCGGCTGCTCTCGGTTGCTGGGAGACCGACAGTAGAGAAAGGAAACTAGCAACGTCGCTGACAATACCATCCGGTTGCTACGAGAGTTTCAAACTCCTATGAAGAGACGAAGAGCCACTGTGTCTCGTAAAGTGGCGATCGATACCGGATCCGGAATGGTAAAGATTCTATTTTAATCATAGATTCATAGACCAGGAAGTTCAACCATAGACAATCAATCCTGGCGCTGGAGAGGAGATTGCAACTGAAAGCTACGAGTATAATAGTTGCCACTATAAAAAAACAAAAAAATGAATTTCTTTCACCTTAGACCTAAAGGTGATTTTGCCATAGAAAAAATCAATTCTGTTCGCTTGATCGTGAAAGACTGATCAATTGACGTATTCTCACCGATTGGGGCTACGTAAATTAAAATTGCTACTCAACTCCAACCTGAGCACCGCACTTACAAGGGGGGCTTCAGGACGCACCCACACAAGGCTTCACCAGAGTCTGGACGCAGTGGTACAGCCTGGGGCTGGCACACATTGGCCGGTACGCCTCGGTAAGCTCTGGCGGGTCTTAATTCGATTGCTCTAGATTGAGTTAAGTAAGAGACCGTCTTTCCGGCTAGCAAGGAGAGAAAATCAAGACGTGAACACGACACCACACCCCAACACACGGCGTCAGTAATTAAATATCTACGGCCCGCGGAGGGGGGAGGCCAACAGCCCTCCAACCCACCACCCCATCGATCCCAACCCGCGCCAGCCAACCACACCGCCAGGGGGGGAGGAAACACCGATCCCCCCGCCGCTCGGCCCAGCCAATCAGAACGCAGTAAGCAACAAATAGTACAGAAGCTGAACGATAAGTCATAGTAAAAAAACGCCCGGCTTGAACCAATTGATGCATGTGGGGACAAACTGAGTCAACCTGGCACTGAAACAAAAGTGCATGCAGAAAACAACAGTAATAAAAGTATTGAGTGCAAGTTTCACTAATAGATCGATAAAATTGACTCTTAGTCACTCAGAAGTTAGCAATGGAAAATCTTTTTTAAAATGAACATTACTACGCCTTTACACTTTCATTAAGCCTGGAGACGAAAAAAGCTTTAATGTTTCAAGCAATTTAGCCAGCCCATCTTGGTCTGGGGGATAGATTGGCATTGTACGTATTGAGGCAATGCTGCCAGTGTTTGTACTACAGCCGGGTAGGGACCGAGAGAGTTTCCAATTGGTGAAAAGGTGCCTTCGCAACCAACGCCCTTGAAGCTAATTTTTTGTTTGCTACGTCAATCAGGGCCAAAGCCAGTGGGAGCCGGGGCGGGCGGCCTCCTCACTCCGCCGCCCTCTCGTCCCCCCCCCCCCCCGGCGGGTCAGATTGCGTGTATTTAAGCTGCGGCACGGGCCGCCCCAGCTGCCCTTACGCCACCAGCTCAGCCGGCACCAGCTCAGGCGCAACACTCGACAGCTACTCTCGAACCCGACATGCCGACTGCCGCGCACTGCCGCCAGCCGCACCAGCCGCCGCCGCTGGCCCTGCTACTGGCTCTGCTATTAATTTGCCTGGGCGCCCAGCTGCCAAAAGCGGCGGCGCAGAACGCCGAGGTCGAACGAATCTGCGGCCAAAATCCGTTCGAAAGGCTGAAGCAGATCGCCGAAAATATTCTGCAGAGAACTCTAACAGGCCGTGAGTAGCTGCTCAGGTTGCTAACCGATAATATCAAACAGCTTAAACTTCGCGTTGCTAACCCCGGCAGCCACTCCCTTTATTCCGGTAATTTTGCAGCCGAGTTCCACATCCTGTTCAACCGGGCGCTTAGCGATCCGGAGAAGGGCCCGCGGCTGAAGGCTGCGGTCACCCGCTACCAGGAGTGCAGCCTGGGCGTGGAGAACAGCCACTTCTGAACTGGTGGCGCAATGCTAACTGACTGAAATAGACACACCCGCACCTGGCCTACTCACCGGGCAGTGTTTAATCAAGCACCTCTTATTCACTCACCTCTTCCGGCACCAGTTTTGTGTTATTCAATTCAATTTTAATCGGGTCGCAACAGCGAAATACAAATTTGAGCTAGACAAATTCTAGGACATGAGTCAACCTCATCTCAACCGGGTATCTGATTATAAACTAACAGCTTTTGAGCAAGCAAAATAAAAACAATTGAGAGGATGCGTCTGTTACCGTGATGGCTTTTTGCAATTATTGTTATCAGCTTGTAGAAGAAATCAGATTAGTTGCGAAGAGAGTCAAGCAACCCCACAGGCCGAAGGGATTGTGATTGATTCTATGGAAGGTCTAATCATTGTGGCAATCACAATTTGTATTAGGCTATTATTAATATAGATAATTGGGCGAATGTCTGGTGGAGTGAGCCTGTTCATAATTAGTGTTATTGTAATGCACTTATTTAAATAAATAAGCAGAGCAAATGTGATTGAAGTTGCCAGTGAGATACACAAATATGCGGCCACATATAAGAGGGTTTTAGAGAGAAAAAATATCGACAAAGGAGCGGTTGGCAACTACATGTATCTACTGTCTAAGTTAATTTGAAGCAAAGAAGACAGACAGAAGCAGAAAAAATGATCGGAATAGCGTAGACTTCAAGTGTTCAGTAAAAATAAAACTTCAACAAATTAAAAACTAAGGCCTTCAATAATAGAAAATATCGAATATAGATTAATTGGCCCAGCTTCACTTCACGCAATCCAGAAACCCGATAGGCCAAGGTAATAAAATTTAATCGATAATTGAGGCATCTGACCTAATTTCATGGTGGATGTCCTCGGCAGACCTCGCAAAGTGCAAAGCTAAATTTAGCAACAGAAACACAGCAAGAAAAAGTCGGTGTAACTAGGATTCCTGGTTCTCCGAATACATAATATTGCAGCGGGAACCCCCCACGCCTCCGTGCGTGCTTTTAACGTCGATTTCACTGCCACTATTTGACTGCCGACCAAACCCCAACCACAACCAAAACCCCAACCACAACCCCAACCCCAACCACAACCCCAACCACAACCACAACCCCAACCCCAACCCCAACCACAACCCCAACCACAGCCCCAACCCCAACCTCAATCACAACACCAACCATAATCACAACACCAAATCAAACACAACCCCAACCCCAACCACAACCACAACCCCAAACCAAACTACAACCCCAAACCAAACCACAACCCCAACCACAACCCCAACCCCAACCACAACCCCAACCACAACCACAACCCCAACCCCAACCCCAACCACAACCCCAACCACAGCCCCAACCCCAACCTCAATCACAACACCAACCATAATCACAACACCAAATCAAACACAACCGCAACCCCAACCACAACCACAACCCCAAACCAAACTACAACCCCAAACCAAACTACAACCCCAAACCAAACCACAACCCCAACCACAACCCCAATCACAACACCAAATCAACCACAATTCCAACCACAACTCCAACCCCAGTCACAACATCAACCACAACCACAACACGAAATCAACCACAATTCCAACCACAACCCCAACCCCAGTCACAACATCAACCACAACCACAACACGAAATCAACCACAATTCCAACCACAACCCCAACCCCAGTCACAACATCAACCACAACCACAACCCCAACCCCAGTCACAACCCCAACCCCAACCACAACCGCAACCCAAAAATAATCGGCAGTCAAAAGCCGGGCTCCCGATTTAGACAGGCCTAGCATTCAGAATTCCCTACGGAGAACTAACTTGACGATATGTTTAGAAAACCAATTTATCCCAAAGGTAGGCGAAGACAGCACCAACTTGAAGATTAATTACGAGCGTATAATTGACAATATAATGTAAGGTAGGCCACAGAACATCATCCTCTCCATTAGAATCTGCGCTGGAATTCAAAAGAACTCGGAGTCCGAGCTCTGGCTGGTGTCGCCTCCGCCTCCGCTGCGACCGGCAGCTCCGCCGTCCCGATGCGTTACGCCGCCATCGTTGTCGACCTCGGCGCTAACAGCGGCAGTGGCGGCTGCTCCGCCAGATGCGTCGCAGTCGTCTTCGTTGGCCTGCAGCAGCGAGGAGCGAGACCGGAGCAGCAGGCGGGAGAAGCTGGGGAACATGGCGGCCAGGAGCAGCTGCAGGCACTCGGCTGTGCGGGCCGAGCTGGCGCAGGCCAGAGCGGGTACGCCGCCTTCGGCGTCGGCGCAGAATAGGTTGGCCTTCTTGCTGATCAGGTGCTCAACAACGCCGGGCAGGCCGTTGCCGGCTGCCAGGTGGATTGGCCCTCGACCAGCGCTGTCCAGCTGCGGCAGGACCAAGGCGAGTCAAGGCGTGCGGTTAGCGCGGGTGGCAACCGCTTGCAGCAAGAATTGAAGGTTGCTTAGGGATTTTGGGTCACTTGAGGACTCTGGGTCACTTGGGGATTTTGGGTCATTTGGGGACTTTAAGCCACTTAGGGACTTTGGGTCACTTGGGGATTTTGGGTCACTTGGGGATTTTGGGTCAGTTAGGGATTTTAGGTCAGTTAGGGACTTTAAGTCACTTGGGGACTTTGGGTCAGTTAGGGATTTTGGGTCACTTGGGGACTCTGGTTCACTTGGGGACTTTGGGTCACTTGGGGACTTTGGGTCACTTGGGGACTTTAGGTCACTTAGGGACTCTGGGTCACTTGGGGACTCTGGGTCACTTGGGGACTTTGGGTCACTTGGGGACTTTGGGTCAGTTAGGGACTTTGGGTCAGTTAGGGACTTTGGGTCACTTGGGGACTTTGGGTCAGTTAGGGATTTTAGGTCAGTTAGGGACTTTAGGTCAGTTAGGGATTTTGGGTCAGTTAGGGACTTTAAGTCACTTGGGGACTTTGAGTCACTTGGGGACTTTGGGTCACTTGGGGACTTTGGGTCACTTGGGGATTTTGGGTCAGTTAGGGACTTTGGGTCAGTTAGGGATTTTGGGTCACTTGGGGACTCTGGGTCACTTGGGGACTTTGGGTCACTTGGGGACTTTGGGTCAGTTAGGGACTTTGGGTCACTTGGGGACTCTGGGTCACTTAGGGACTTTGGGTCACTTGGGGACTTTGGGTCAGTTAGGGACTTTGGGTCAGTTAGGGACTTTGGGTCACTTAGGGACTTTGGGTCACTTGGGGATTTTGGGTCAGTTAGGGACTTTAGGTTAGTTAGGGAATTTGGGTCAGTTAGGGATTTTGGGTCACTTGGGGACTTTGGCCTGTTTAGAATAGAAAAAACCTGACTCAATAGAGGATAGAATTGAAAAACAATCACTCCGACACTCATCACTCACAGCATTGATGAGATCAGGATCCACTATCCGCTCCAATAGGAGAAGAGCGGCTCCCTCGTCGCTAGTAGAGCAGGCGTGATGCAGACAGGTCCTGCCGTCGGCGTCAACCACCGACACGGAGGCGCCGGCATCAAGCAACAGGCTGGTGGCAGCGGCGCGCGCCTTGCCGGCTGCCAGCAGAAGCGGCGTAGCGCCTTCAGCGTCGGCGACGTCAACGGTGGCGCCGTAGCGAAGCAGCAGGCTGGCAGCTTCGCAGTGATCGCCGTGCGCGGCGGCGTGCAGCGGGGTTCGACCACGCGAGTCGCGTCCGTCCACCTGGGCGCCGGCCTCTAGCAGGAGCTCAACGCAGGTGTCGTGGCCGCGGCCGGCGGCGCAGTGCAGCGGGCTGTAGGAGTTCCAGGCGCGCCAGACTGGCTTCTGCTCTCCGAGGCTGGCGGGGCCGGCGGTGTCGGCGGATGCCGCTGCAGCAGCAGCTCGACGCAGCGCGTGAAGCCATGGTAGGCGGCGTAGTGCAGCGCCGAGTAGCCTTTGGCATCGATGCTGGCCGCAGCTTCGGGGTTGTTGCCGATGGCCGTGAGCAGGCGGTCGGTGGTGGCCTCGTGGCCGCAGGCGGCCGTCATGTGCAGCGCGTGGCGCTTTCGAAAATCGCGCGCCAGCGGATTGGCGCCAACTTTGATGAGTAGCTCAGTGCAGTCGTCGTGACCGTTGGCGGCGGCACGGTGCAGGGCGGTCCTCTCGTAGACGTCGGGCATCTGCGAATCGGCGCCTACCTTCAACAGCAGGCGGGCGGCCTCCAGGTGGCCGTTCTGGGCGGCCAGCATCAGCGGCGTGCGGTCGTGCGCATCGGCGCTGTCGATCAGCGGCCGGCCTCCGCGGCTCCACAGCATCGCCTGGAGGACGCCGACGTGGCCAGCAGCGGCGGCGTAGTGAAGGCCGTTCCAGCCGAACAGGCCGTCCACCATCTCCAGTGCGCAGCCGCTGCTGTCCAGCAAGGTCTTAACTGCGCCCAGGTGGCCCTGGTGGGCGGCCAGGTGCAGCGGCGTGCGGCCCTGCGGATCGGCGGCCGAATTTGCGGGACTCTCCGGGGCCAGGTGCTTGGCCAGGAGGCTCAACACCTCATCGTGGCCGTGATAGGCGGCCAGGTGCTGCGGGCTCGGCGAAGAGTTCCAAGCGGCCCGGAGCACGGTGGCCCTGGTGGCGTCCAGCAGGCGGGCGACGGTGTGCCGGCTGCCAGCGCGGGCGGCGAAGTGCAGCGGCAGCAGCGGGCCGAGCTCGGGGAATTCAGCCGTCTGGCACGGATCGGCGCCGTGCAGCAGCAGCTGATCGGACAGCTGCGGGTCGCTGGCGGCGGCCAGGTGCAGCGGCGTGAGGCCCTGCCTGTCCGCCTGGCCCGGCAGGGAGCCGCCGTTCAACTGAGGGGCGAAGACGGAGAGGCATAGGATTAACGGAGACAGACAGACAGACAGACAGACAGACAGACAGACAGACAGACAGACAGACACACACACAGACAGACAGACAGACAGACAGACAGACAGACAGACGGACAGACAGACGGCAGCTCACCAGAGTCACAGCCGCATTCCGATGCCCCTTGGCGGCGGCATAGTGCAGCGGAGTCCGGCCCACCGAGTCCAGGGCATTGGGATCGGCGCCCTTGCCTAGCAGATATTCGACGCACTCAACGCGCCCACCAACGGCGGCCGCATGCAGGCAAGTTCGGCCGAATGCGTCAAGCCGGCCGATGGCCAGCGGCTGGGCCAGCGTGAGCCGCTGGACGCAGTCAAAATAGCCGGACAGGCAGGCAAGATGCAGCGGCGTGAGCTGGCTGGGCCCGACTGGCCGGTCAGGCGAGGCGCCGGCCTTCATCATCACGTCAAGGAAGAGGTCGTGGCCTCGCATCGCGGCGACGCTGAGCGGAGTGTAGCCGGAGGCATCGACAGAGTCGGGCACGGCGCCGGCGGCCAGCAGCGACTGGGCGCGAGTGAACCGGCCGTGAACAGCGGCCATGTGAAGTGGAGTGCGGCCCTCCAGGCAGACCGCGTTCACGTTGGCATCCTCGTGAATTAGCCAGTCTAGGCACTGAGCGCTGTGCGTGCCTGCAATGTAATGATTTGAAATGAAGGTGAGAAGGTGCTTCTTCTCAGGGTTGAACATACACTTAAGGGGGGTGGTCGGTGTTGCATGTACTCTAGGGAGGCTGGGTGGTCGGTGTCGCATGTACTCTAGGGAGGCTGGGTGGTCGGTGTTGCATGTACTCTAGGGAGGCTGGGTGGTCGGTGTTGCATGTACTCTAGGGAGAGGCTGAGGTGGTCGGTGTTGCATATACTCTAGGGAGAGGCTGGGTGGTCGGTGTCGCATGTACTCTAGGGGGAGGCTGAGGTGGTCGGTGTTGCATGTACTCTAGGGAGAGGCTGGGTGGTCGGTGTTGCATGTACTCTAGGGAGGCTGGGTGGTCGGTGTTGCATGTACTCTAGGGAGAGGCTGGGTGGTCGGTGTTGCATGTACTCTAGGGAGAGGCTGGGTGGTCGGTGTTGCATGTACTCTAGGGAGAGGCTGGGTGGTCGGTGTTGCCTGTACTCTAGGGAGAGGCTGGGTGGTCGGTGTTGCATGTACTCTAGGGAGAGGCTGGGTGGTCGGTGTTGCATGTACTCTAGGGAGAGGCTGAGGTGGTCGGTGTTGCATATACTCTAGGGAGAGGCTGGGTGGCGGGTGTCGAATGTACTCTAAGGGAGGCTGGGTGGCGGGTGTCGCATGTACTTTAAGGGAGGCTGGGCAAAGGCCGCAGCACGCACCCGCAGCGGCCAGATGAATGGCAGTCTGTCCCAGCTGGTTCTGAGCCTCCAGCTCCACCCCGGCCAGCTCGGAGCACAGCTGGTCGTTGCCATTGAGGCAGGCCACGTGCAGCGGCGTGTTGCCCTGCAGGGTGGCCGCGTTGACGTCGGCACCCAGGTCGACCAGCTTGCGCGCGGCGAAGATATTGCCGCAGGCGGCGGCCGTGTGCAGCGGAGTGAAGGCCTGCTTATCGCGAGCGTTGATCTCAGCGCCGTGGCGGACCAGCAGGTCGATGAGATCCACGCTGCCGTTGTAGGCGGCCCAGTGCAGGGCGCGCCGGTCGCGCTTGTCGAATGCGTTGACCATGTCCGGCGAGCGGGACAGCAGAAGCTCGGCCACTTCCGGGTGGCCGTTGAATGCGGCATGGTGCAGCGCCGTGTGGCCAGCCCGATCGCTGACGTTCGGATTAGTCAGATGAGGCAATAGAAGCTGGGCGCACTCAACCGCATTGTTGGCGGCGGCCACGTGCAGCGGGGTCTGCCAGTTGCGATCGCGGCATTGGACCTCGGCCTGGGCATTGGGAAGGCATTGGGGCGGCTAAGAGGTTGTCTATGGGCTAAGCTGTGCGGCCTCGGCTGCGATCGATAGTTACTTGGACTCGCTTATGAGTGATTTATGATCCTTTTTAAAACACTTTTGCCTAAATTTATGAGCGTAATTGTAGTTGTTTGGCATCATTTATAAGCGGTTTCCGAGTGGTTAAGCTATATTTATGAGCGATTCATAAGTTTCAGCATCATGTATGAGTGATTTTTATTGTATTTTGCCTAGTTTATGGGCGCTTTCTAGCGGTTATTTCTCATTCGTTAGCGTTTATTAAATTTTTCATTGATGGTCTTATTGGCGAGCAATGAATGGCTCAACTGCTTCAGGTCTCATTGGTGAGCTATGGCTAAACTGCTTCAGGTCTCATTGTGATGAATGGCTCAACTGCTTCAGTTCTCATTGGTGAGCAATGGCTCAACTGCTTCAGGTCTCATTGTGATGAATGGCTCAACTGCTTCAGGTCTCATTGGTGAGCAATGGCTCAACTGCTTCAGGTCTCATTGTGATGAATGGCTCAACTGCTTCAGGTCTCATTGTGATGAATGGCTCAACTGCTTCAGGTCTCATTGGTGAGCAATGGCTCAACTGCTTCAGGTCTCATTGTGATGAATGGCTCAACTGCTTCAGGTCTCATTGTGATGAATGCTCAACTGCTTCAGGTCTCATTGATGAGCAATGGCTCAACTGCTTCAGGTCTCATTGGTGAGCAATGGCTCAACTGCTTCAGGTCTCATTGTGATGAATGGCTCAACTGCTTCAGGTCTCATTGTGATGAATGGCTCAACTGCTTCAGGTCTCATTGGTGAGCAATGGCTCAACTGCTTCAGGTCTCATTGTGATGAATGGCTCAACTGCTTCAGGTCTCATTGTGATGAATGGCTCAACTGCTTCAGGTCTCATTGGTGAGCAATGGCTCAACTGCTTCAGGTCTCATTGGTTGTTGCAATGTCAGTCTCATCGGTATATTTTAAAGATATTTTAGCCAAAGAACACTGATAAAATGTGTTTTCATAACGGGCGGGAATAGGTCACAGCTCCACACCCAGTTGGAGAGAGTGAGTTCGCAGATTGACAGGTAGAGATGAGGATAGAAAGAATGAAGAGTATCAGCGATCCCGCATATTCAATATGCCAATACTGAGGCTGACGAATACACAACGGGTCAAGCAGTTTTACTGCAAGTTTTCAACCCCCTCAATCCATCTGTGTATTCAGCCAGCATTTTGTGAGAGCGCCTAAATTTAATGGACACAGGGAGGCTGCAGGGACGAAAAGCCAATTAGCAGTCAGTTGGCGTAGGATCGCTGCAGAGGACCTAAGCTATCTATCCAGCCTTCGGATAGCTCATTAAATATTTATGATCTCGACGCGAACGGGAAACGCATCTCTTGGCTTGTTAAGTTTCTAGGAAAAATTGATTGGGGGTCTGTTTTGAATTTGATTTTTTTGCATTGCTATTCGTGTATGGCCGTGTACTTTTATTGAGCACTAAAGTTAATTTGTTTGATATATTTGACAGGGCAAGCACCGGAGGGCAAACACCGGAGGGCAAACAAAGGAGGGAAAACACCGGAGGGTAAACACCAGAGGGCAAACACCGGAGGGCAAACAAAGGAGGGCAAACACCGGAGGGCAAGCACCGGAGGGCAAACACCAGAGGGCAAACACCGGAGGGCAAACACCGGAGGGTAAACACCGGAGGGCAAACACCGGAGGGTAAACACCAGAGGGTAAACACCGGAGGGTAAACACCAGAGGGTAAACACCGGAGGGCAAACACCAGAGGGTAAACACCGGAGGGCAAACACCGGAGGGTAAACACCAGAGGGCAAACACCGGAGGGCAAACACCAGAGGGTAAACACCGGAGGGCAAACACCAGAGGGTAAACACCGGAGGGCAAACACCGGAGGGTAAACACCAGAGGGTAAACACCGGAGGGCAAACACCAGAGGGCAAACACCGGAGGGTAAACACCAGAGGGCAAACACCAGAGGGCAAACACCGGAGGGCAAACACCAGTGGGCAAACACCGGAGGGCAAACACCAGTGGGCAAACACCCGAGGGCAAACAAATCCTGCTTAATATAAATAATAGGGCAAAACTGAACTTAATCTTTGATTCGATCTCTTTGGAATGCGATTCAATACCAGATTTTGCACCGCCACTGTCTCCATTGTCATTGTCCCAATGGGTTCGCGTTCACTCCACAAACTCCAGATTTCACAAACGGTTTCTCTCATCGATTTCAGTTCGTTCGTGGCCAAATTAATAATTAAAGCAGGGAATGTTTATTTTTTTTGACGATATGAGAAGGCCATGGCCGCCAAATCTTCAATCCCACTAAAATACTCGCTGAAGTGTGCACAGACCTGATGATCAAGCAGCACCTGAACGCATCTGGCAGACTTGCTAGCGCAGGCTCGATGCAACGGCGTGTACCACTTGCTGTCCTTGCAGTTAACCCTGGCCCCGGCGCACAGCAGCAAGCTGGCAATCTCGGGCTCGTCCAGGTGCGCGGCCGCGTGCAGCGCTGTCCTCTTCTCGGCGTCCTGGGCGTTGATCTCCTCGCGCTGGGCGGACAGAACGCAGCGGACGCCGTCAGGATTGCTGGCGAACGCCTCCTGAATGAGCTCCGGCGCCGCGTCCAGCTTCAGCATGATCAATTGCGGTCGGTGGCGCTCGGCGGGGGATGACATGAAGCGTAAAGGGAACAAAGCTTAATAATACAATAAACAGACACAGCTATGCACCAGTTTACCTTCAAGTGTTATTAAACTAATTTGGGTTCAATTCAAACTACCTGAACTTCAATTGAGACACGAAAGAATGCATTTGGATGGTTATTGCGGAAATTCAATTCAGACTCAACTCTCTATTCTATAGGCTAAATTGTCGTATATATTCTGACAGCTTATGGCTAAAACTGATTTTGAGCGACTGGATAGAAGTTTGAAACAAACAGACAACCGCTACACTTTTGAAAAGCTCATTCTTGTTGTTTTATCTTTGGCTGAGACTGCAAGACGTTTAATTAATTCCGACACTTCAGTCAGACTGGGGCTTGGCATGGCTGCACTTAAACTGGTGCACTTCGACACCCTACCTCTGCCGTGCCCAGTTTTCTCTCCCTACTATCACTGTGTACCCCATCCCTCGTCTCTTGTCTGCGATTGGCTGAGCCAGGGTAGTGTGAAAGTCTTACGCCTGACCTTGGTCAGCCCTCTTGTCTTCTCCACCCCTCCCCAGCCTTTTCTTTACCCCACGCGTCGCGCTCAGCCCTAGCCCCGCAGGCGGCGTCCAGTGATTGGCTGTTGTCTCTGTCTCTCTCCCTTTCTCGCTCTACCTCCCCCTTATTTAAAAATTGCGGCTCAGCCAATCACAGACAGTGACGGGGGATGGGGTACACAGTGATATTAGGGAGAAAACTGGGCATGGCAGAGGGGGTGTCGAAGGGAACCAGTTTAAGTGAAGCTATGCCAAGCCTCAGTCTGACTGAAGTGTCGAAATTGATTAAACATCTTGTAGTCCCAGCCATAGATAAAGCAACAGGAATAAGCTTGCTTGGATTGACTAAGAATTCTCGATTTTTTGTGGAAGTTTGTGTGTTTTGTTTGAAACTAGTCTCTTTTGAAAGGCAATGTTTGTCGGAATCAAATGCACATCCTACCGACCGCTACCATAAACTATCTGAACTGAATCAAAGACAAAAAAGTTGATTTCCGTGTTTGATTGGACGTTGATTTTTAAAATGAGCCTTTAGCCGAGAGCAAGTGAAATTACGAGTATTGTGCTTTATGTAATAGGGCAAACCGAAGCAAAACACGGTGTCTATGGATTGTCTTTAAGTTGTCACTTACACCCAGTCCTAAACCAACTTCGTGGCTGTAGAAAAGCTATGGCTAGAACTAACGATGTTGATTTTGACATGCAATGTTAGTAAACGGACGTCTAGACTTTCAATAAATGACCCCAGTGTTTTGTTAGACTGAGAGAGCCAGCATGATTAAAAAAGCGACTTTGCAATTTTGCACGGAGATCAACTCGTTTAAAATGAAAATTACAGGTTTGGGTGTTCTCTGGTCCCGAGGGCCACATGCCGCCTGCGAAGCCTCTATCCGGCCCTTGGGTCCTTTGAAACTTCACAATAGCAGCCCGGCCAGATCAATGTTTGTGCTCTCTTATTTCCTCTCTCCTTTTTTATTCTCTCTCATTTCTCATATCTACTCTCTAGCCTCTCCTCTCTCTGTCCATTCTAGCCTTCCCCTTTTCTCTCTAGCTTCTCCGCTCTCTATTCTGTCTTCTCTAGCCTCTCCCCTTTCCTCTCTAGCCTCTCCCTTTTTCTCTCTAGCCTCTCCCCTTTCCTCTCTAGCCTCTCCCCTTCTCTCTAGCATCTCCCCTTTTCTCCCTAGCCTCTCCCCTTTTCTCTCTAGCCCCTCCCCTCTCTCTTCTCTCTAGCCCCTCCCCTTTTCTCTCTAGCCTCTCCCCTTTTCTCTCTAGCCTCTCCCCTTTTCTCTCTAGCCTCTCCCCTTTTCTCTCTAGCCTCTCCCCTTTTCTCTCTAGCCCCTCCCCTCTCTCTTCTCTCTAGCCCCTCCTCTCTCCTCTCTAGCCCCTCCTCTCTCCTCTCTAGCCCCTCCTCTCTTTTCTCTAGCCCCTCTCCTTTTCTCTCTAGCCCCTCCCCTCTCTCTTCTCTCTAGCATCTCCCCTTTTCTCTCTAGCCCCTCCCCTCTCTCTTCTCTCTAGCCCCTCCTCTCTCCTCTCTAGCCCCTCCCCTTTTCTCTCTAGCCCCTCCCTCTCTCTTCTCTCTAGCCACTCCTCTCTCTCCTCTCTAGCCCCTCCCCTTTTCTCTCTAGCGCCTCCCCTTTTCTCTCTAGCCTCTCCCCTTTTCTCTCTAGCCCCTCCCCTCTCTCTAGCCCCTCCCCTCTCTCTTCTCTCTAGCCCCTCCCCTCTCTCTTTTCTCTAGCCTCTCTCTCTTTCTCTCTAGCTTCTCCGCTATCTATTATCTGTCCTCTCTAGCCTCTTCCCTTCTTCTCTTTACTTGGCCCTTGAGGTAAAAAAGTTTGCCGATCACAGGATTACAGACTTGCTTCTCCAAGACGTATAGCAAAATAAAGCCTTTCCAGATAGTATTCGATGTAATAGATGGAATTCGGAGGGACTTCTACCCTATCAAATAATAAAATTTGATATTCATAATTAGACTAAAATTTTTCAGAAACAACAAAAACAAGAAAAAGCTTTCTAGTGATATCGGAATCTCACTAAATTGAAGCCTAATGCAAGCCAGATAGGTTATTTCTGTAATCGCAACTACAAGAGATGGCGTCATCCATTTACTCTTTGAACTAATGGCATTCGATTGAAATGACAAACCCAGGAAGACAGTGAAGCATCAACCAAAGCAATCAGAAAGCTTTATTGCTTTTAGTATACAGCAACGCGGATTAGGAATGCTTCGTCAGTAATTAAGCATGAATTGCACAGGGAAAGATGTTAGTTAATCTCCATATAAATTTGACTGTAAAATATCATCAGAAAAAAGTTTCAATAAAATCGCATTGCACAGCCCTCAGATACAGAAAACGCGCAGGGACGGAACGAATACAATGTTAAAAAGCAGAATGTTTCACAACAGACCCGCTGGTGAACAATGGTAAACAAAAAATTGCACAATTGTATATCACTCAATGTAGACTCAAATTGTCCAGGACGGAACAAAAATTCGACCAGACAGCTCGTAAATATCCGCCTACCCGCATCAAATAAATAAGTAGCAAGTTGCGGTAAATCAATTCTCCAGTCAACAGAAATTAACCCAAAATGAAAACGGTACCCAGGACACAAGAAGCGTCTCTAAACGACTCAAAAACTACGAGATGACTCATCGTAAAAGACGCCAAAAAGTCGTCAAAGAGTCGCCTAAGAGTCAATTTCTATAGCGCATCTGCGTCACTGTTTACCAATTAGAATCGCATTTCGCATTTATAACAACTCTATTTAGTCTACTTGAGTTAGTAGTGAGTTTATCGCTAGCACAACAGCTCTCAGACGAATTTTTTTGCAACTCAACAGTCGGCCTCTCTGTCGCATTGCAGTCCAACGAGAAACCTAATAGAAAATCGCGCAATAGCATATTCAACGCCGATTGAGCGCCATCAAATTAAGCCGGATGGACAGCACGCCTTTGGGATATTTGTGCAGATAGACTACGCACGAGAACTGCACTTTGGGCACAGCGTCGCTGCTATCTACGTACATGCCGATCTCGTGCAGCTTCGTATTGCGCACCTCCTGCAGAATTTCGTCAGTGGACATGTAGCCGACTCGCATTGAGTAACCAACAATCTACAAGTTTTGTCGTATATTAAAATAAGTTAATTAATCTGTTTTGTCTACTTTAAGTACAAAGTTGCGATAAATTTCTTACAATTTTGCTCGCAAATTGCTTGTTGTAGTTTTCTCTGGCTGCTAGTAGCTGACTGGCCTCAGGATTATAGTGATAAATCTCCATGCTGCGGTGATGAAGATTTTGTTGTTGTAAGTAATAGACTGCAGATACTGTGTGACGGCTAAATGTACACCGGGGTCGGGTGGCTGTGGCTAGCAAATGTACATTGGGGTGGGGTGGCTGTGACTAGCAAATGTACATTGGGTTGGGGTGGCTGTCACTAGTAAATGTACATTGGGGTGGGGTGATTGTAGGTAGTAAATTTACATTGGAGCGGGGTGGTTGAGGCTAGCAAAAGTACATTTGGGTGGGGTGGTTGTGGCTAGCAAATGTACATTGGGGCTGGGTGGTTCTGGCTAGCAAATGTACATTGGGGTGGGGTGGCTGTGACTAGCAAGTGTTACACTGAGGCTGGTAGGTTGTTGTATCATAGCAAAATTGACGCTATGATACGGTAGAAAAGAATTTGATTTTAACTCTCACTATTTGAGCAGGTCGCGAATCTCCCTGCTACCGGCATTGTACCACAGTGTGGGCACCCTGGGCCGCCACTCGCTGATAGCTTTGCGCAGGGTTATCTCGATCTCGTACTCGATGTTGGCAATATCTGAGTCGCCAACTGGTCCGCCCGAATAGTTAATCGGCTGCTGGATGCATTCGAAAGTTCGTTCGTTAGGCTTCTCAATGTGAAGCCAGTAGTTCTGATCAGTGACGCCATAGTTGAGCACGCGAACACCTTCGAATGGCTTCTTGTTGATGTACACACCACCTGCAGATATGAGGCAGTCAATGCTGATCAGGGGGCAGCGATCGCCCATGGCGTTGAACCGGAGGCCTAGCGAAGGATTCCACACGTATTTGTCGTTGCCATCGACTTCTACCACATAAGCGGTGGAGCCTTCTGGTACCGCGTTGCCAAGTGCCAGGTAGATTTGAGTGCCAGTGCCCTGGCTGAGGTGGAGCAGATAATTAGCTAGCAGCACGGCGTGCTCCTCTTCATCTCCGGCTTGGTAGTCCATGAACTCCTGCGCGAAGGGCAATTGGCGATCGTTGTCTAATGGACAGTGTCTGTGACACCCACCCCACTCTTGCGTACACCATCGATCTAGAAACCCACCCCACTAGCTCCTTTGCGATCGACCTAAACACCCAACTGACCCCTTATGTACACTATCGATAGACACCCACCCCACTCCTATGTGCACTATCGATCTAAACACCCACCCTACTCCTATGTACACTATCGATCTAAACACCCACCCTACTCCTATGTACACTATCGATCTAGACACCCACCCTACTCCTATGTACACTATCGATCTAAACACCCACCCTACTCCTATGTACACTATCGATCTAAACACCCACCCTACTCCTATGTACTATCGATCTAACACCCACCCGACTCCCTATGTACACTATCGATCTAAACACTCACCCACCTCAATCTCATGTAGACTATCGATCTAGACACCCACCCCACTCCTTATGTACACTATCGATCTAGACACATTCCACATCAATCCATGAGTACAATGTTTGCGACACCAACCCAGCGGTAAAACACATACGCACCCTCGATATAAAAGTTTGTCTTATTGCATTACCTCGCAAGTGTTCCAAATATCGATTAGGCCAGGAAAAGCTGAGGCATCGCTCACAAACGGCACCAAGGAGACGTAGTTAGCGATGATTAACTGAAAAAATGATGAATGGATTGCATTGATATAGTGGCTTGACTGTGATAAACAACTTAACGAGAGGCTTAGAACTGACCTTCTTATGCTGGGGATCAGTAACTTCCTGGCCTCGCGAGAACAGCTCAGGTGGTGGTGCCAAACCAGTGGGACTCAGATAGCAGGAAACAAAGACCTCCTTGACCTCCATGCTAACAACGAAAGCTCGCGGGTGATAAAGAAACTCTTCAACTTGAGCTTCCGGATTTGATTGCATCTGGCGCATGACGCCGGCAACTTCGTCGGCGAGGCGACTCAAGGTGTTCTTGGTGGCGCGAACCCACTGCCTGGCGGGCTCGTGCACCGTGTCGAATGCCTGCTGCAGCAGGCCAGGCCTGGCCAGGTGCGGCTGCAGAGTGATGAAGACTCGGAGCGCCGGGGCGCGCGGCCGCCTGCGAGCGGCGCCATCGCCGGCCCCGGAGCCACCGTAGCCGGTCACCAAATCCGGGACGCGAAGCTGCAGCCGGCCCTGCACTTTCTCGTTGATGTACACGGTTGAGAACGGAATGGACACGCTGCCAAGGAAGTGCTTCTCTTGAACAACAACAGAGCCAACGTCTGCGGCCTGCTGGCCCTCGGCTGGCCGACTGTAGGTTCTATCGTTGAACACCTTCAGCACCAGCGGGTCGGATATGGTCTCGGGCTTCTGGGTGGCATTGCGCAGACGGAACGGCAGCTCCAGACTGGCATTCCAGTCCGGATTCGTGCCAGACATGGTAGCCGTGCGCAGAGTGTTGCCCTGCGGCGGAGTGCGCAACGTTATTATATATTCTGCTATTATATTAGCACGGTTTCGCATAGCAACTAACAGCTTGACCTACTGCTGTGTGAACCTAATACTAATCTTTAATAGAAATAGTTCCTAGTGGGAAACTTCCATTGGGAATAGTTCCTAGTTGGAAACTTCCATTGGGAATAGTTCCTGTTTGGAAACTTCCATTGGGAATAGTTCCTGTTTGGAAACTTCCAGTGGGAATAGTTCCTGGTTGGAAACTTCCATTGGGAATAGTTCCTGTTTGGAAACTTCCATTGGGAATAGTTCCTGTTTGGAAACTTCCAGTGGGAATACTTCCTGATTGGAAACTTCCAGTGGGAATAGTTCCTAGTTGGAAACTTCCATTGGGAATAGTTCCTGATTGGAAACTTCCAGTGGGAATACTTCCTGATTGGAAACTTCCATTGGGAATAGTTCCTGATTGGAAACTTCCAGTGGGAATACTTCCTGATTGGAAACTTCCATTGGGAATAGTTCCTAGTTGGAAACTTCCATTGGGAATAGTTCCTGTTGGAAACTTCCATTGGGAATAGTTCCTGGTTGGAAACGTCAATTGGATATGGTTACTTCAGCTACCTGAAAGGTGACTTCCACAAACGGCTTCAGAATCTGCTTCGAATCGTTGGGGCTGGGCAAGTCGATGGCGTCAATAATATTAACGCTAAGCGTGATTGGCGCCATGGCCAGGCTGAGCAGTGGTGTCCGGGACACAATCTCCCTGGCCGGTTTCAGCGGCCGTTTCCGGCTGAACAGCGGGCGCAGCAGCGACAGAATGTCAACAACCACGGCTTTGGCTTCGTCGATCACCTCCTCGTAGGTTCGATAGCCTTTGGCGGCGTTGAACGCCTCCGTGACCTGTTCGCGTACGTAGCGCATTTTTGCTTCGTAGCGCATGCGCATCTTCTGCAAATCGCTGGCTCGGGTGCGCGATACGTCCGTCTCGCGCTTCGGCTCCTGGCAGATGGGAGTTCAGTGCGGTTATAGTGGGATTAATAGGTACTGCACTCACAGGCATTTTTGCCTCAATGATAATCGAATTCCCCAAGCTTCAGTGAGCATCAGCTTCTCACTTCCTCATGCTTACAGTGAGCATCAGCTACTCACTTCCCCATGCTTACAGTGAGCATCAGCTTCTCACTTCCCCATGCTTACAGTGAGCATCAGCTTCTCACTTCCCCTCCCCATGCTTACAGTGAGCATCAGCTTCTCACTTCCCCATGCTTACAGTGAGCATCAGCTACTCACTTCCCCATGCTTACAGTGAGCATCAGCTTCTCACTTCCCCATGCTTACAGTGAGCATCAGCTTCTCACTTCCCATGCTTACAGTGAGCATCAGCTTCTCACTTCCCCATGCTTACAGTGAGCATCAGCTTCTCACTTCCCCTCCCCATGCTTACAGTGAGCATCAGCTTCTCACTTCCCCATGCTTACAGTGAGCATCAGCTTCTCACTTCCCCATGCTTACAGTGAGCATCAGCTTCTCACTTCCCCATGCTTACAGTGAGCATCAGCTTCTCACTTCCCATGCTTACAGTGAGCATCAGCTTCTCACTTCCCCATGCTTACAGTGAGCATCAGCTTCTCACTTCCCTCCCCATGCTTACAGTGAGCATCAGCTTCTCACTTCCCCATGCTTACAGTGAGCATCAGCTTCTCACTTCCCCATGCTTACAGTGAGCATCAGCTTCTCACTTCCCCATGCTTACAGTGAGCATCAGCTTCTCACTTCCCTCCCCATGCTTACAGTGAGCATCAGCTTCTCACTTCCCCATGCTTACAGTGAGCATCAGCTACTCACTTCCCATGCTTACAGTGAGCATCAGCTTCTCACTTCCCCATGCTTACAGTGAGCATCAGCTTCTCACTTCCCCTCCCATGCTTACAGTGAGCATCAGCTTCTCACTTCCCCATGCTTACAGTGAGCATCAGCTTCTCACTTCCCATGCTTACAGTGAGCATCAGCTACTCACTTCCCCATGCTTACAGTGAGCATCAGCTACTCACTTCCCCATGCTTACAGTGAGCATCAGCTTCTCACTTCCCATGCTTACAGTGAGCATCAGCTACTCACTTCCCATGCTTACAGTGAGCATCAGCTTCTCACTTCCCCATGCTTACAGTGAGCATCAGCTACTCACTTCCCCATGCTTACAGTGAGCATCAGCTACTCACTTCCCATGCTTACAGTGAGCATCAGCTTCTCCCTTTCCCATGCTTACAGTGAGCATCAGCTACTCACTTCCCCATGCTTACAGTGAGCATCAGCTACTCACTTCCCCATGCTTACAGTGAGCATCAGCTACTCACTTCCCCATGCTTACAGTGAGCATCAGCTTCTCACTTCCCATGCTTACAGTGAGCATCAGCTTCTCACTTCCCCATGCTTACAGTGAGCATCAGCTTCTCCCTTTCCCATGCTTACAGTGAGCATCAGCTTCTCACTTCCCATGCTTACAGTGAGCATCAGCTACTCACTTCCCCATGCTTACAGTGAGCATCAGCTTCTCACTTCCCCATGCTTACAGTGAGCATCAGCTACTCACTTCCCCATGCTTACAGTGAGCATCAGCTACTCACTTCCCCATGCTTACAGTGAGCATCAGCTTCTCCCGTTCCCATGCTTACAGTGAGCATCAGCTTCTCACTTCCCCATGCTTACAGTGAGCATCAGCTACTCACTTCCCCTCCCCATGCTTACAGTGAGCATCAGCTTCTCCCGTTCCCATGCTTACAGTGAGCATCAGCTTCTCACTTCCCCATGCTTACAGTGAGCATGAGCTACTCACTTCCCCATGCTTACAGCGAATCAAGTGGAGTTTTTAATCAAACAGCTAATTAGTTAAAATCCATGGGTCACAATAATAAATCAAACTATATTTAATAGGTCAAAATCAATGCTCTGAATAAATAAATACAATAACTGCGCTATACAAGTGGAATCAATTTTCCAGAGAAAACTCTTAATGGATCTGTTACCCGCGTGGTCGCTACTAAAAGCTTACCGTTCCAATAGCAAGATTCTGCAAGCAAGAGAGTTGAGCAACAACCAGTGCACCATTCAAAGACAATACTGAGGTCATTGCTAGCACCAACACAGCAGAGCAAATGTAGAAAAAAAAATAAATAGTCTGCAAGTTCAGAGTGAGTGAACATACAACCAACGGTTCAATGTGTAAAAAAGCTCTAGTTAATAAACTGACCAAATGAATGAATATAAATATTAAGCAATAAGTTTTCGGTGACATTACCAATTTGCGTGGCTGTAAATGATTAAAAGAGAATAGGAAAAAGATGACTAGTAAAACTGTGATCTTATCTAAACATGACAAGCTTGTGAACTATAGCAATTTAAAATAAAAGCCCATACTCGACTGGTCATTGTTGCGTCGCCAATATCCACTATTAATGACGGGGCCTGCGACAGCATAGGCGGCTCTAAATGTTAACACTGAGTATACTGTGCCTCACTTGTCTATTTAAATATTGGCTTCATGTATTCTGACTAGGAATTGGATTGAGATTTCGATCAGAGAAGGGCGGATTACCGCCGACTGATGATGGAGGCAGGGGCGGAATACCAGACTGATGATGGAGGCAGGGGCGGAATACCAGACTGATGATTGAGGGAGGGGCGGAATACCAGACTGATGATTGAGGGAGGGGCGGAATACCAGACTGATGATTGAGGGAGGGGCGGAATACCAGACTGATGATTGAGACGGTGGAATATTATCTACTGATGGCTGAAAGTTCGCAAAAGTGCCACAATAAAAACCCGGCAACAATATTAGAGGCAGACATGTCACTACGAGACTGGTAGACATAGGTACGCATTCTCACCTCGACCATCTCCTTGCTAATTAGGCTGGCAAAGGCTGGCATCGCGAGCACCCTTGAGCTGCTCACGCCAATGTCGCCTCGGTCCCGCATAATCAGCGCCCGGAATCTCAGATCAGTGTCCAGATCCTCGGCCGAGCAGAAGCCGAACTCCTCCTCGAAGAAGTTCAGTCGGCAATAGCCGCCTGTAAGCTGCTGCTGCTGCTGCTGCTGCGGATCCTGGCCCAGAGCCGCGTTGAGGTTGAGCCGCACAAATGCCGGATCGTTGGGGTCGCGCATCTCGGTCAGGCGTGGCAGCTTGGGAGCGCTCTGGCTCGGTCAACGTAGGTCTCAGTCTGCGGATCGTACACCTTGAGCATCGGCGCTAGAATGTTGCCTTCGGAGTCGGAACGCCAGCCGCACCTGGACCGAATTAGGCCCTCGTATTCGGCTGGGCCAGCATCGGCTCCGGTCTGGCTGAATTGAACCTCCGAGAAGTTCAGCTGGGCCCGCGTGGTCTGCGAGTCCGGCCTGGGCAGCGAGGCGAAGCCGATGGTACGGACAGCGGAGCGAAAGCCGCCGCGGCGATGCTCGGTCAGCTGCAGCGAATGCGGCTGGGAGGCCACCACCTCCACCAGGTAGATGCGGTTGAAGTGCAGAGCGAAGTTCGAACTCAGCGTCCTGGATGAAGCGAGGGAGCGGCCAGAATCAGGGAACTGATACAATACGCATCATAGATAGCTGGCCTGACCCCAACACCTGCCACTGACAAAAGCAAACCTGTCTCTGACAGAAGCACACTGTCTCTGACAGAAGCACACCTGTCTCTGACAGAAGCACACTCTTGTCTCTGACAGAAGCACACCTGTCTCTGACAGAAGCACACCTGCTCTCTGACAGAAGCACACCTGTCTCTGACAGAAGCACACTGTCTCTGACAGAAGCACACCTGTCTCTGACAGAAGCACACTGTCTCTGACAGAAGCACACCTGTCTCTGACAGAAGCACACCTGTCTCTGACAGAAGCACACTGCACTGACAGAAGCACACTGTCTCTGACAGAAGCACACCTGTCTCTGACAGAAGCACACTGTCTCTGACAGAAGAACACCTGTCTCTGACAGAAGCACACC
>NIVC01003163.1:0-10000 GCA_002269645.1 Macrostomum lignano
AAACGGACGTCTAGACTTTCAATAAATGACCCCAGTGTTTTGTTAGACTGAGAGAGCCAGCATGATTAAAAAAGCGACTTGCAATTTTGCACGGAGATCAACTCGTTTATAAATGAAAATTACAGGTTTGGGTGTTCTCTGGTCCCGAGGGCCACATGCCGCCTGCGAAGCCTCTATCCGGCCCTTGGGTCCTTTGAAACTTCACAATAGCAGCCCGGCCAGATCAATGTTTGTGCTCTCTTATTTCCTCTCTCCTTTTTTATTCTCTCTCATTTCTCATATCTACTCTCTAGCCTCTCCTCTCTCTGTCCATTCTAGCCTTCCCCTTTTCTCTCTAGCTTCTCCGCTCTCTATTCTGTCTTCTCTAGCCTCTCCCCTTTCCTCTCTAGCCTCTCCCTTTTTCTCTCTAGCCTCTCCCCTTTCCTCTCTAGCCTCTCCCCTTCTCTCTAGCATCTCCCCTTTCTCCCTAGCCTCTCCCCTTTTCTCTCTAGCCCCTCCCCTCTCTCTTCTCTCTAGCCCCTCCCCTTTTCTCTCTAGCCTCTCCCCTTTTCTCTCTAGCCTCTCCCCTTTTCTCTCTAGCCTCTCCCCTTTTCTCTCTAGCCTCTCCCCTTTTCTCTCTAGCCCTCCCCTCTCTCTTCTCTCTAGCCCCTCCTCTCTCCTCTCTAGCCCCTCCTCTCTCCTCTCTAGCCCCTCCTCTCTTTTCTCTACCTCTCCTTTTCTCTCTAGCCCCTCCCCTCTCTCTTCTCTCTAGCATCTCCCCTTTTCTCTCTAGCCCCTCCCCTCTCTCTTCTCTCTAGCCCCTCCTCTCTCCTCTCTAGCCCCTCCCCTTTTCTCTCTAGCCCCTCCCTCTCTCTTCTCTCTAGCCACTCCTCTCTCTCCTCTCTAGCCCCTCCCCTTTTCTCTCTAGCGCCTCCCCTTTTCTCTCTAGCCTCTCCCCTTTTCTCTCTAGCCCTCCCCTCTCTCTAGCCCCTCCCCTCTCTCTTCTCTCTAGCCCCTCCCCTCTCTCTTTCTCTAGCCTCTCTCTCTTTCTCTCTAGCTTCTCCGCTATCTATTATCTGTCCTCTCTAGCCTCTTCCCTTCTTCTCTTTACTTGGCCCTTGAGGTAAAAAAGTTTGCCGATCACAGGATTACAGACTTGCTTCTCCAAGACGTATAGCAAAATAAAGCCTTTCCAGATAGTATTCGATGTAATAGATGGAATTCGGAGGGACTTCTACCCTATCAAATAATAAAATTTGATATTCATAATTAGACTAAAATTTTTCAGAAACAACAAAAACAAGAAAAAGCTTTCTAGTGATATCGGAATCTCACTAAATTGAAGCCTAATGCAAGCCAGATAGGTTATTTCTGTAATCGCAACTACAAGAGATGGCGTCATCCATTTACTCTTTGAACTAATGGCATTCGATTGAAATGACAAACCCAGGAAGACAGTGAAGCATCAACCAAAGCAATCAGAAAGCTTTATTGCTTTTAGTATACAGCAACGCGGATTAGGAATGCTTCGTCAGTAATTAAGCATGAATTGCACAGGGAAAGATGTTAGTTAATCTCCATATAAATTTGACTGTAAAATATCATCAGAAAAAAGTTTCAATAAAATCGCATTGCACAGCCCTCAGATACAGAAAACGCGCAGGGACGGAACGAATACAATGTTAAAAAGCAGAATGTTTCACAACAGACCCGCTGGTGAACAATGGTAAACAAAAAATTGCACAATTGTATATCACTCAATGTAGACTCAAATTGTCCAGGACGGAACAAAAATTCGACCAGACAGCTCGTAAATATCCGCCTACCCGCATCAAATAAATAAGTAGCAAGTTGCGGTAAATCAATTCTCCAGTCAACAGAAATTAACCCAAAATGAAAACGGTACCAGGACACAAGAAGCGTCTCTAAACGACTCAAAAACTACGAGATGACTCATCGTAAAAGACGCCAAAAAGTCGTCAAAGAGTCGCCTAAGAGTCAATTTCTATAGCGCATCTGCGTCACTGTTTACCAATTAGAATCGCATTTCGCATTTATAACAACTCTATTTAGTCTACTTGAGTTAGTAGTGAGTTTATCGCTAGCACAACAGCTCTCAGACGAATTTTTTTGCAACTCAACAGTCGGCCTCTCTGTCGCATTGCAGTCCAACGAGAAACCTAATAGAAAATCGCGCAATAGCATATTCAACGCCGATTGAGCGCCATCAAATTAAGCCGGATGGACAGCACGCCTTTGGGATATTTGTGCAGATAGACTACGCACGAGAACTGCACTTTGGGCACAGCGTCGCTGCTATCTACGTACATGCCGATCTCGTGCAGCTTCGTATTGCGCACCTCCTGCAGAATTTCGTCAGTGGACATGTAGCCGACTCGCATTGAGTAACCAACAATCTACAAGTTTTGTCGTATATTAAAATAAGTTAATTAATCTGTTTTGTCTACTTTAAGTACAAAGTTGCGATAAATTTCTTACAATTTTGCTCGCAAATTGCTTGTTGTAGTTTTCTCTGGCTGCTAGTAGCTGACTGGCCTCAGGATTATAGTGATAAATCTCCATGCTGCGGTGATGAAGATTTTGTTGTTGTAAGTAATAGACTGCAGATACTGTGTGACGGCTAAATGTACACCGGGGTCGGGTGGCTGTGGCTAGCAAATGTACATTGGGGTGGGGTGGCTGTGACTAGCAAATGTACATTGGGTTGGGGTGGCTGTCACTAGTAAATGTACATTGGGGTGGGGTGATTGTAGGTAGTAAATTTACATTGGAGCGGGGTGGTTGAGGCTAGCAAAAGTACATTTGGGTGGGGTGGTTGTGGCTAGCAAATGTACATTGGGGCTGGGTGGTTCTGGCTAGCAAATGTACATTGGGGTGGGGTGGCTGTGACTAGCAAGTGTTACACTGAGGCTGGTAGGTTGTTGTATCATAGCAAAATTGACGCTATGATACGGTAGAAAAGAATTTGATTTTAACTCTCACTATTTGAGCAGGTCGCGAATCTCCCTGCTACCGGCATTGTACCACAGTGTGGGCACCCTGGGCCGCCACTCGCTGATAGCTTTGCGCAGGGTTATCTCGATCTCGTACTCGATGTTGGCAATATCTGAGTCGCCAACTGGTCCGCCCGAATAGTTAATCGGCTGCTGGATGCATTCGAAAGTTCGTTCGTTAGGCTTCTCAATGTGAAGCCAGTAGTTCTGATCAGTGACGCCATAGTTGAGCACGCGAACACCTTCGAATGGCTTCTTGTTGATGTACACACCACCTGCAGATATGAGGCAGTCAATGCTGATCAGGGGGCAGCGATCGCCCATGGCGTTGAACCGGAGGCCTAGCGAAGGATTCCACACGTATTTGTCGTTGCCATCGACTTCTACCACATAAGCGGTGGAGCCTTCTGGTACCGCGTTGCCAAGTGCCAGGTAGATTTGAGTGCCAGTGCCCTGGCTGAGGTGGAGCAGATAATTAGCTAGCAGCACGGCGTGCTCCTCTTCATCTCCGGCTTGGTAGTCCATGAACTCCTGCGCGAAGGGCAATTGGCGATCGTTGTCTAATGGACAGTGTCTGTGACACCCACCCCACTCTTGCGTACACCATCGATCTAGAAACCCACCCCACTAGCTCCTTTGCGATCGACCTAAACACCCAACTGACCCCTTATGTACACTATCGATAGACACCCACCCCACTCCTATGTGCACTATCGATCTAAACACCCACCCTACTCCTATGTACACTATCGATCTAAACACCCACCCTACTCCTATGTACACTATCGATCTAGACACCCACCCTACTCCTATGTACACTATCGATCTAAACACCCACCCTACTCCTATGTACACTATCGATCTAAACACCCACCCTACTCCTATGTACTATCGATCTAACACCCACCCGACTCCCTATGTACACTATCGATCTAAACACTCACCCACCTCAATCTCATGTAGACTATCGATCTAGACACCCACCCCACTCCTTATGTACACTATCGATCTAGACACATTCCACATCAATCCATGAGTACAATGTTTGCGACACCAACCCAGCGGTAAAACACATACGCACCCTCGATATAAAAGTTTGTCTTATTGCATTACCTCGCAAGTGTTCCAAATATCGATTAGGCCAGGAAAAGCTGAGGCATCGCTCACAAACGGCACCAAGGAGACGTAGTTAGCGATGATTAACTGAAAAAATGATGAATGGATTGCATTGATATAGTGGCTTGACTGTGATAAACAACTTAACGAGAGGCTTAGAACTGACCTTCTTATGCTGGGGATCAGTAACTTCCTGGCCTCGCGAGAACAGCTCAGGTGGTGGTGCCAAACCAGTGGGACTCAGATAGCAGGAAACAAAGACCTCCTTGACCTCCATGCTAACAACGAAAGCTCGCGGGTGATAAAGAAACTCTTCAACTTGAGCTTCCGGATTTGATTGCATCTGGCGCATGACGCCGGCAACTTCGTCGGCGAGGCGACTCAAGGTGTTCTTGGTGGCGCGAACCCACTGCCTGGCGGGCTCGTGCACCGTGTCGAATGCCTGCTGCAGCAGGCCAGGCCTGGCCAGGTGCGGCTGCAGAGTGATGAAGACTCGGAGCGCCGGGGCGCGCGGCCGCCTGCGAGCGGCGCCATCGCCGGCCCCGGAGCCACCGTAGCCGGTCACCAAATCCGGGACGCGAAGCTGCAGCCGGCCCTGCACTTTCTCGTTGATGTACACGGTTGAGAACGGAATGGACACGCTGCCAAGGAAGTGCTTCTCTTGAACAACAACAGAGCCAACGTCTGCGGCCTGCTGGCCCTCGGCTGGCCGACTGTAGGTTCTATCGTTGAACACCTTCAGCACCAGCGGGTCGGATATGGTCTCGGGCTTCTGGGTGGCATTGCGCAGACGGAACGGCAGCTCCAGACTGGCATTCCAGTCCGGATTCGTGCCAGACATGGTAGCCGTGCGCAGAGTGTTGCCCTGCGGCGGAGTGCGCAACGTTATTATATATTCTGCTATTATATTAGCACGGTTTCGCATAGCAACTAACAGCTTGACCTACTGCTGTGTGAACCTAATACTAATCTTTAATAGAAATAGTTCCTAGTGGGAAACTTCCATTGGGAATAGTTCCTAGTTCCTGTTTGGAAACTTCCATTGGGAATAGTTCCTGTTTGGAAACTTCCAGTGGGAATAGTTCCTAGTTGGAAACTTCCATTGGGAATAGTTCCTGATTGGAAACTTCCATTGGGAATAGTTCCTAGTTGGAAACTTCCAGTGGGAATACTTCCTGATTGGAAACTTCCAGTGGGAATAGTTCCTAGTTGGAAACTTCCATTGGGAATAGTTCCTGATTGGAAACTTCCAGTGGGAATACTTCCTGATTGGAAACTTCCATTGGGAATAGTTCCTGATTGGAAACTTCCAGTGGGAATACTTCCTGATTGGAAACTTCCATTGGGAATAGTTCCTAGTTGGAAACTTCCATTGGGAATAGTTCCTGTTGGAAACTTCCATTGGGAATAGTTCCTGGTTGGAAACGTCAATTGGATATGGTTACTTCAGCTACCTGAAAGGTGACTTCCACAAACGGCTTCAGAATCTGCTTCGAATCGTTGGGGCTGGGCAAGTCGATGGCGTCAATAATATTAACGCTAAGCGTGATTGGCGCCATGGCCAGGCTGAGCAGTGGTGTCCGGGACACAATCTCCCTGGCCGGTTTCAGCGGCCGTTTCCGGCTGAACAGCGGGCGCAGCAGCGACAGAATGTCAACAACCACGGCTTTGGCTTCGTCGATCACCTCCTCGTAGGTTCGATAGCCTTTGGCGGCGTTGAACGCCTCCGTGACCTGTTCGCGTACGTAGCGCATTTTTGCTTCGTAGCGCATGCGCATCTTCTGCAAATCGCTGGCTCGGGTGCGCGATACGTCCGTCTCGCGCTTCGGCTCCTGGCAGATGGGAGTTCAGTGCGGTTATAGTGGGATTAATAGGTACTGCACTCACAGGCATTTTTGCCTCAATGATAATCGAATTCCCCAAGCTTCAGTGAGCATCAGCTTCTCACTTCCTCATGCTTACAGTGAGCATCAGCTACTCACTTCCCCATGCTTACAGTGAGCATCAGCTTCTCACTTCCCCATGCTTACAGTGAGCATCAGCTTCTCACTTCCCCTCCCCATGCTTACAGTGAGCATCAGCTTCTCACTTCCCCATGCTTACAGTGAGCATCAGCTACTCACTTCCCCATGCTTACAGTGAGCATCAGCTTCTCACTTCCCCATGCTTACAGTGAGCATCAGCTTCTCACTTCCCCATGCTTACAGTGAGCATCAGCTTCTCACTTCCCCATGCTTACAGTGAGCATCAGCTTCTCACTTCCCCTCCCCATGCTTACAGTGAGCATCAGCTTCTCACTTCCCCATGCTTACAGTGAGCATCAGCTTCTCACTTCCCCATGCTTACAGTGAGCATCAGCTTCTCACTTCCCCATGCTTACAGTGAGCATCAGCTTCTCACTTCCCCATGCTTACAGTGAGCATCAGCTTCTCACTTCCCCATGCTTACAGTGAGCATCAGCTTCTCACTTCCCCTCCCCATGCTTACAGTGAGCATCAGCTTCTCACTTCCCCATGCTTACAGTGAGCATCAGCTTCTCACTTCCCCATGCTTACAGTGAGCATCAGCTTCTCACTTCCCCATGCTTACAGTGAGCATCAGCTTCTCACTTCCCCTCCCATGCTTACAGTGAGCATCAGCTTCTCACTTCCCCATGCTTACAGTGAGCATCAGCTACTCACTTCCCCATGCTTACAGTGAGCATCAGCTTCTCACTTCCCCATGCTTACAGTGAGCATCAGCTTCTCACTTCCCCATGCTTACAGTGAGCATCAGCTTCTCACTTCCCCATGCTTACAGTGAGCATCAGCTTCTCACTTCCCCATGCTTACAGTGAGCATCAGCTACTCACTTCCCCATGCTTACAGTGAGCATCAGCTACTCACTTCCCCATGCTTACAGTGAGCATCAGCTTCTCACTTCCCCATGCTTACAGTGAGCATCAGCTACTCACTTCCCCATGCTTACAGTGAGCATCAGCTTCTCACTTCCCCATGCTTACAGTGAGCATCAGCTACTCACTTCCCCATGCTTACAGTGAGCATCAGCTACTCACTTCCCCATGCTTACAGTGAGCATCAGCTTCTCCCTTTCCCATGCTTACAGTGAGCATCAGCTACTCACTTCCCCATGCTTACAGTGAGCATCAGCTACTCACTTCCCCATGCTTACAGTGAGCATCAGCTACTCACTTCCCCATGCTTACAGTGAGCATCAGCTTCTCACTTCCCCATGCTTACAGTGAGCATCAGCTTCTCACTTCCCCATGCTTACAGTGAGCATCAGCTTCTCCCTTTCCCATGCTTACAGTGAGCATCAGCTTCTCACTTCCCATGCTTACAGTGAGCATCAGCTACTCACTTCCCCATGCTTACAGTGAGCATCAGCTTCTCACTTCCCCATGCTTACAGTGAGCATCAGCTACTCACTTCCCCATGCTTACAGTGAGCATCAGCTACTCACTTCCCCATGCTTACAGTGAGCATCAGCTTCTCCCGTTCCCATGCTTACAGTGAGCATCAGCTTCTCACTTCCCCATGCTTACAGTGAGCATCAGCTACTCACTTCCCCTCCCCATGCTTACAGTGAGCATCAGCTTCTCCCGTTCCCATGCTTACAGTGAGCATCAGCTTCTCACTTCCCCATGCTTACAGTGAGCATGAGCTACTCACTTCCCCATGCTTACAGCGAATCAAGTGGAGTTTTTAATCAAACAGCTAATTAGTTAAAATCCATGGGTCACAATAATAAATCAAACTATATTTAATAGGTCAAAATCAATGCTCTGAATAAATAAATACAATAACTGCGCTATACAAGTGGAATCAATTTTCCAGAGAAAACTCTTAATGGATCTGTTACCCGCGTGGTCGCTACTAAAAGCTTACCGTTCCAATAGCAAGATTCTGCAAGCAAGAGAGTTGAGCAACAACCAGTGCACCATTCAAAGACAATACTGAGGTCATTGCTAGCACCAACACAGCAGAGCAAATGTAGAAAAAGAAATAAATAGTCTGCAAGTTCAGAGTGAGTGAACATACAACCAACGGTTCAATGTGTAAAAAAGCTCTAGTTAATAAACTGACCAAATGAATGAATATAAATATTAAGCAATAAGTTTTCGGTGACATTACCAATTTGCGTGGCTGTAAATGATTAAAAGAGAATAGGAAAAAGATGACTAGTAAAACTGTGATCTTATCTAAACATGACAAGCTTGTGAACTATAGCAATTTAAAATAAAAGCCCATACTCGACTGGTCATTGTTGCGTCGCCAATATCCACTATTAATGACGGGGCCTGCGACAGCATAGGCGGCTCTAAATGTTAACACTGAGTATACTGTGCCTCACTTGTCTATTTAAATATTGGCTTCATGTATTCTGACTAGGAATTGGATTGAGATTTCGATCAGAGAAGGGGCGGATTACCGCCGACTGATGATGGAGGCAGGGGCGGAATACCAGACTGATGATGGAGGCAGGGGCGGAATACCAGACTGATGATTGAGGGAGGGGCGGAATACCAGACTGATGATTGAGGGAGGGGCGGAATACCAGACTGATGATTGAGGGAGGGGCGGAATACCAGACTGATGATTGAGACGGTGGAATATTATCTACTGATGGCTGAAAGTTCGCAAAAGTGCCACAATAAAAACCCGGCAACAATATTAGAGGCAGACATGTCACTACGAGACTGGTAGACATAGGTACGCATTCTCACCTCGACCATCTCCTTGCTAATTAGGCTGGCAAAGGCTGGCATCGGAGCACCCTTGAGCTGCTCAGCGCCAATGTCGCCTCGGTCCCGCATAATCAGCGCCCGGAATCTCAGATCAGTGTCCAGATCCTCGGCCGAGCAGAAGCCGAACTCCTCCTCGAAGAAGTTCAGTCGGCAATAGCCGCCTGTAAGCTGCTGCTGCTGCTGCTGCTGCGGATCCTGGCCCAGAGCCGCGTTGAGGTTGAGCCGCACAAATGCCGGATCGTTGGGGTCGCGCATCTCGGTCAGGCGTGGCAGCTTGGGAGCGTCTGGCGTCGGGTCAACGTAGGTCTCAGTCTGCGGATCGTACACCTTGAGCATCGGCGCTAGAATGTTGCCTTCGGAGTCGGAACGCCAGCCGCACCTGGACCGAATTAGGCCCTCGTATTCGGCTGGGCCAGCATCGGCTCCGGTCTGGCTGAATTGAACCTCCGAGAAGTTCAGCTGGGCCCGCGTGGTCTGCGAGTCCGGCCTGGGCAGCGAGGCGAAGCCGATGGTACGGACAGCGGAGCGAAAGCCGCCGCGGCGATGCTCGGTCAGCTGCAGCCGAATGCGGCTGGGAGGCTGCACCACCTCCACCAGGTAGATGCGGTTGAAGTGCAGAGCGAAGTTCGAACTCAGCGTCCTGGATGAAGCGAGGGAGCGGCCAGAATCAGGGAACTGATACAATACGCATCATAGATAGCTGGCCTGACCCCAACACCTGCCACTGACAAAAGCAAACCTGTCTCTGACAGAAGCACACTGTCTCTGACAGAAGCACACCTGTCTCTGACAGAAGCACACTGTCTCTGACAGAAGCACACCTGTCTCTGACAGAAGCACACCTGTCTCTGACAGAAGCACACCTGTCTCTGACAGAAGCACACTGTCTCTGACAGAAGCACACCTGTCTCTGACAGAAGCACACTGTCTCTGACAGAAGCACACCTGTCTCTGACAGAAGCACACTGTCTCTGACAGAAGCACACCTGTCTCTGACAGAAGCACACCTGTCTCTGACAGAAGCACACCTGCCACTGACAGAAGCACACTGTCTCTGACAGAAGCACACCTGTCTCTGACAGAAGCACACTGTCTCTGACAGAAGCACACCTGTCTCTGACAGAAGCACACCTGTCTCTGACAG
>NIVC01003163.1:15000-34806 GCA_002269645.1 Macrostomum lignano
TGACTACCGTTCCGATTCTTCAGTAGGCCCTTGACTACCCCTCCGATTCTTCAGCAGGCCCTTGACTACCCCTCAGATTCTTCAGCAGGCCCTTGACTACCCCTCAGATTCTTCAGTAGGCCCTTGACTACCCCCTCCGATTCTTCAGTAGGCCCTTGACTACCGTTCCGATTCTTCAGTAGGCCCTTGGCAACCCCTCCGATTCTTCAGTAGGCCCTTGACTACCCCTCTAGATTCTTCAGTAGGCCTTTGGCTACCCCTCCGATCCCCCCTCAGATTCTCCAGTAGGCCTTTGACAGCCCCTTAGATTCTTCAGTAGGCCTTTGACAACCCCCTTAGATTCTTCAGTAGGTCTTTCACAACCCCCTCAGATTCTTTAGTAGGCCCTTGACTACCCCTCAGATTCTTCAGCAGGCCCTTGACTACCCCTCCGATTCTTCAGTAGGCCCTTGACTACCCCTCCGATTCTTCAGCAGGCCCTTGGCAACCCCTCCGATTCTTCAGTAGGCCCTTGACTACCCCTCCGATTCTTCAGTAGGCCCTTGGCTACCCCCTCAGATTTTTCAGTAGACCCTAAGCTACCCCCTCAGATTTTTCAGTAGACCCTTGGCTACCCCCTCAGATTTTTCAGTAGACCCTTGGCTACCCCCTCAGATTTTTCAGTAGACCCTGAGCTACCCCCTCCGATTCTTCAGTAGGCCCTTGGCTACCCCCTCAGATTTTTCAGTAGACCCTGAGCTACCCCCTCAGATTTTTCAGTAGACCCTTGGCTACCCCTCCGATTCTTCAGTAGGCCCTTGGCAACCCCTCCGATTCTTCAGTAGGCCCTTGGCAACCCCTCCGATTCTTCAGTAGGCCCTTGGCTACCCCCTCAGATTTTTCAGTAGACCCTTGGCTACCCCTCCGATTCTTCAGTAGGCCCTTGACTACCTCTTGAGTATTTACTTAGGCATTTTCTACTTAAGCACCAATACCGAGAAAATCACAGCACCAAAAATGGCAAATTTAGGTCTAACAAACAAAAATTATTCATGAAACAGCAATTATTGGAAATCATATCTTTAACGCCTATTGGTAGGTGAGGTCGTTAGAAAATAAAATTATGTAAATAATTAATCAATACTAATTATGATTTTACGGTAATTGTTGAATTAGTTAACTGAAAAATACCAATAAAGGACTCTTAAATGATTAGTAGAAACACACGGAACTTACCAGAATAATTAAAAGAAATGAGAGCTAATTTCAGTAAAAGCATTTTATAGTTTACCTTAGTCATCTTTGCCATCCGTTCGGTCCTGCTTCGTATAAGCTCCTGCGCAATTCGCCAATAAATAAATTTAAGTTACTGACAACAACAAGAAGCACGTGATAGATAGATAAATTAAAAATAATGATAAGATTCATGACATGCATTTAAACTACTCGTAAGTAGAAAGGAGTGCAATCTCTGTAGTTTGATTCTGTTCATAAGCTAAATAATAATAACAATAATAATAACAATTGATTACACCTGTCCCAATTGGGTCAGATGTGCAACCGACAGCTCAGCCGCAGCTATTGCGCGGCGCATCTGAAGGCTGCCTACGGCTGTTCAGTCCAAGGACTGGGGGGGTCGCCAACACACACCCTCAATTACCCCAGCTAATGCTGGCACCCATTTTACAGCTGGGTGAACTGAAGCAGTCCAGAGTTAAGTGCCTTGCTCAAGGACACAAACTGCTCCAGTGGGATCGGGAATCGAACCCCCAACCTTCAAGTCGTGAGTCCGACGCTCTAACCACTAGGCTACAACCCCCTAGTGTAAAAAAGACCTCAGAAACGAGAAAGAATAGTAGTGCAAACACGAAAGTGAAAATAAAAGCAAGAAATGCAAGAAAAACAAAACAATTATAAAATGTAATACACGAATTGATTAAGCTAAATTATGACATAACATCTACACAGACGTAAAGCATATAGTATTATTCCGTATATTTATAATATATAAGCTAACTATAAGCCAAACCTTTGCCACCAGAGTTGGCAGCCTTGACGCCCGGTAGGTCAGCAGTTCTGCATCCTCCAGGCCGGATTCAAGCTAAGATATAAACAGATATTATTTGAACAGTCTATAGATCAATTTGGACGCGTGGGACTAAGCATCTTGGGGAGGATTCATAGCTTCTGACCTTCAATGCAACCTAAGTAATAAACAATACCTATAGCAAATATATGGATCTGTAACAGAACACAAATGTCATAAATTGTATTTAAACTGCAAATAAGCAGGTATACGGTATCCAGCATCAGTACATGCATGGTAAATTTTCTATGAATTTTTAACAAAGATCCCAATGTACTTTTAAGCAGAACTCTACTGAACTATTATGCAAGGCCTCACCTGAGCTGTGGCCGCGTCAAAGCGAGTCAGCCGGTCCTCTCTGTTGAGCGCGGCGTGCGCGGCGCTGTACATCTGCGCCTCCTCGGCCTGCTCGCGCAGCCGCTCAGCCTGCTGGCGCTGCTCCTCCTCCAGCTTCTTCCGGCGAAGCGCCTTCGCTGTCAGCGGCTTGCCAGCCGGAGCTCCACCCGCCGCCGCCACCGCAGCAGTTGCCGATTTCGCCGACGCTCCAGCAGCTGCGTCGGCAGCCGGCGACGAAGTCGATGGTGCTGCAGCGCCCGCGGCCTCATCGTCGGCTGTCGCTGGCGCGGCCGCGGCATCGGCAGCCTCCCCGCCAGCCTGGCGCAGATCTTCTCGACTAAGCCTTAGCCGCTCTTTCACCTGAGCTTGAGCAGACTGCAGTTCACCTTCGGCTGGCAGTTCAGCGTTGAGCTTCTTGCGCAATCTGCGCTTTTTAGTATCGTGCTTGGTCTTCACGGCGCCGCGCAGCTTCTCGGACTCGCGCGACGCCGCGTCGTCGGCCGCCTCCGCAGGCTGCTCGGGCTCTGGTTGGCCGGCTTCCTGCAAAACAATTAGCATCAATCGTTCGCTCGATTTCAAACATAGACAATCGATGTTTCCCCAGGTCCTGGAGTTCAAAGCACAGATACGCATTTGCTTGCATTTGCAACACGTGCTCTTTTTTGATCCAATACAGTTGATTCGCACCACAGGAAGCGACACTTAATGTTTATAAAGAAAAGTTTGGTCTTCGAGCCAATTGAGAGTTAGCAATTAATGATCCAAATAAAACATCATAGAAGCATTTTTAGGACAAATCTTGTAGGCATGAACATTAGTAATAATAATAACTGATTACACCTTCCCGAATTGGGCTGAATGTGCAACCAAAAGCTCACCCGCAGATATTGCGCAGCGCATCTTAAGGGTTCATATGGCTGTTCAGTCCATTCACTGGGGGGTCGCCACATGCACCCTTAATACCCCAGCTAATGCTGGCACCCATTTTACAGCTGGGTGAACTAAAGCAATGCAGAGTTAAGTGTCTTGCTCAAGGACACAAATTGTTACAGTGGGATCAGGAATCAGTTGTCCATCAGCACACCCCCTGGTCCATCAGCATGCATTCCCATTGGTCTGTTTATCAATGCACATCCCCCTAATAGAAAATTCTGGGTATGCCAATAAATGTTACAATTATAGCATTTTCTAAATAAATGTTTATTTTTACTTAAAAATTTAAACATCATTTTGTAATTTGTTGTTACATTTTCATTAAGACAGTTATCCAGCATGCTACCTTTTAATGTACTGACTTCACCCTTTAAGTATGTGATATCTCTCTGGTACACTCTGGGTTTTTTTATTCAAATGGGTGCAAATAGCATCTTGGTTTTAAAAATCACACCCTGAAATTTGACTCAGGGTGCAAAAAGTACACTAGAATTTTTTGCAAGGATGTGATGCAGATTTCACAATTTAGTGTTATGGACATTGAGTAGTATTATGTTAGACCAGTTTTTGTCTGCAGCAGTGCAGCGCATCCTGGTCTTGAAAATTGCACCTTGAAATCTAGCACAGGGTGCAAAATTGCATCCAAGTTATGGATGAAAAAACCTAAGGTTAAGGTACACTGCCTTTCTAGCATGCCACCCCTAGCCCCATTAGTGGGCTACCCTTTAGCCCTTAGTGTGTCATGTGCACCAATACTTCAAAGTGTAACAGACAACCATCTAACAAAATCTTATTTTTTAATAGGATCTAGGCTTATTTTAAAAGAATATTGATTATGCTCTTATTTTGTATTATACTTTTTATAGGCCTAATTAAATTAGGTCTGATTATTATTATTATATTATAATAAAGGTTTTATTATATCAAGCCTATCACTCCTGAATCTTATAAATATGCTAGGAAATTCTAACAAAGGCCTATAATGGATAGGCCCTATAAGAAATGGTTGACATAAAATATCTAATATATAAAATAATCTGCCAGAAAATTGCCTTATAGAACTAGTGTATAATATAGCTATTGGCATACAAAAGATTAAAATGTCCTTATGCAAGAAAGGGTCCTTTATTGTTGCAATGCCTTTTTGATAATATGCAATATGATTTATATGATAAATCATTTATATATATGATATATGATTTTATACAAGTAAATTTGTTTTTCCAATAGGCCTATAAATTTGAATTTATGATATAGTGGGTCACTTTTTCTAGCATATAGTATAAGTATAAATTTGAGAGTGTGATGACAATAATAAATATTTAATAAATAAATTTATCAAATCACTGACATGTAAGATATTGGATTGATAGGGCCTATTTATATAAATTAATTCTTTCTTTTTTACCTATCTATTAGACCTCCCTTGTTCACCTATGTTGCTATGTTATCTACCTTCTATATATAGTATGCAGGCCAAATAATTGCATACATAGCTATGGAATATATACTTGATCAAGACTAGGCTAGGCCTAGGACTTTATCAAATATCAACTGTCAACTGACATTATAATGTTAGACTAGATTTTAGGGCATAATAATAACCACACACACAAAAAAACTTAAATTTAGGCAGTAACTCTGATGGACATGGACTATGGTATGATTTTGCATTAAAAAGTGTCTCTTGCTGTTAATTAACTAATAAATGATTTAAAAGTAGCAGACCCTAACTAACAAATTTAGATTTATGTAATATGATTTAACACAACAATGCACTATGTTTCACAACAACAGATACAATGCCCCAGCGCTCAAGCTTTTTTAAAATAGTAACTTTAACAGCCTATGCCTAGGGTAGGCCTTAGGCACTGCACACACCACATGTTTAAACTAGTTTCTGCGTAAGCCTATAAATAACAAATTAGATTTACATTAATTAGGCCTGCATTATTTAATACATATATAAATAATGTATATAGGGGTCGATATATGTGGGCATAAGGACCTGGCTATATTTTAAGAGTATTTATCTAGGCCTATAATCAATAAAGGGATTTATGTAGAAGCAAATATCTATAGCCTATAGGACGGAAGGGAAAGGGAAAGGGAAACAAGGTGCGCTTTACGTTGGATTTTTTGGAATCTCTGGAAGTCAGTTCAACAAAAATGTGCGGAATTTTCCTACCTTCTAAAAATAAGAACAAAAAAGAGAGTTTTCAGTACACCCTAATTAATATCAATATCTTCCTTAACTACTTTAGCTAGGCCAAAAACCATTTTAGAAAGAATACAGAATCGTTTTGTTTTAAGTGACAAAAGTAAAATTTAACTTTGCACTTAACCATTGTCAGCCATGGGCCTGTATGGCCAAATTCAGCAGGCTTTGTCTGAGCCAAACACGTACCAGTACCACATAACTAGGACTACAACCAGATGTGTCTAGCGATTCCCCCTCGGATATGGACTATCGAGTCCGGAAAGTGAACGGTCAGTGTCACAGCCCTCTACTGACTGAACGACAACGAGTTGGCCAAGCCTGAGGAAAGGAGCATCTAATTCGCAGAAAAGCAAAAATTCGTGAGACGCTGGTGCTTCGTCAATGAGTTTCTGCAGTTTTCGCCTCTCGTAGCCATTATGCAGGACTGGAACGCTATAGTTGTTAAAAAACTAGGCTGCAGATCTCATTTGACTTTACATGTAGTTTCGGTCTCGAAGCAAAAATCTCTTCTTTCACTGCTTTTCTTATTTTATCACTCATAAATTGCGTTTTATCTTAGAAAGGCGCCGCCGGGGTTCAGTTGCGGGACGAGGCATGTACTAAACTGTGTGGCTGCATGGTTAGTAGCAATTGCATCGAGCGACGGCTTCTGCTACCTCACACCGTCTCCGACAGTCGGTTGTATGCACACCTCCGAGTCCCCTGATTTTGTTCTTAGCTCCAGTTTGGATACGGAGAGCAGATCGTTGTGTCAATCTTTTTTATCAGTAGCGTGATCAGTGCAGGCCTAGGTTGCAGAGCGTATCTGTAAGATGAAAAAGTGAATCATGGATGCAGGAAAGCTTTTTAAAAATGATGCGGGCAGAATAAGTCTATATCTCTGATACCTTGCAGGAACGCAAAATGGCTTCACCCAACGTTTCTCAAAAAATCTAACCAAAGCTTCACCACCTTTGATATGGACAATGACAACAGCATAGACTCTAGAGCCCGGTGTTATGAAAATTCAATGAAAGCAGAGTTCGAAACCCTGATTACGCGGATTTGATTGAATGGGTGACTCACAACTCAATACCCATCGACAATAAGCAATGCGAGGATAACAAACAATGCTATATTTTTTCCGCGGGAAGATTGCAATAAACTCATCTAGTCTGATGACAGTTATTTAAAGTACAGAACGATTTTCAGTCATTTTAATTTTTGTTGACTTGATTAGCTAGCGTTAGCTTGAATGAGTCTCAGCGAGAAATTGAACCCAGCGAGGACGTTACGTGTCGGCACAGGCTGAGGTCGCCGTTTTGCCTTGATCGTTCCGCGCTTTCCGAAAGCCAACTGTTTCTGAATTAGCTGGAGGCCCACGACAAGTGGTGATTGCTTTCCCTCTGATAAAAAAATCATGAGAAAGAAGGTCCATGAACTAGCTCATGCCATTAACTAACAGGGTTGATCGAGGTTGCGGCACTCATGATAGTTCATCAGGCCTTGTGTTGACTCACTCAAATATGTCAAGCTACATGCAAATACGTTCTAATGCAATACTAGACCTGCATAAAAGATCCCACCCGTAGGAATCCAAGCATGCAAGACCCTCGTGCAGCTATGGACGATTACGGCAAGATATGGGAATTTTCATATGATGTAACCACGCTCTGGTCGCGGGATAGGGCATGGGAACTTTTTCGTAAGTGCCTCCTATCCCGTGTACCCCCCTGCACAGAGCCGTCGAGACTCGGCCAGGTTTCCGACCAGGCCTGGAGACTCCCGCTCTGCTGCACCCCCCTGCTGCCTTGGTTCCGTCTCCCCTGCCGCCACACCTGCCTTTCCGGAGCTCCCTGTCCCTCTCTGTACCCTCCCCTCTACCTTATCTCCCCTGCACTCCACCCTATTCTTCTGGTACTTCCCCTATCCCCCCCTCTTTTGTCTCTCTCTGCACTCTTTTCTTGCGCTGTCCCCTCTTTCTCTACGTCTACTTACAGTATGTTGTGTGCTCACCGTCCTCCCATCCTTTCCCAAACTCCCAAACGGTGACGCAAGTCGTGTGACCCCTTCTCCCCCCCCCGATGACTCATCGATGACTCACCCCCCTCTCTTGCGCAACCTTTTCTCATGCCATTGTTCTCCTCCCCAAATTTCTCATGCGACACCCACCCCACCTCCGCTTCTATTGTTCTCGTTTTTGATTCTTTTGTTCTCTCGACCCCCACCAATTATCACATTTTCTCCGATTTTCTCTTTCTTTTGTTCTCGTTTTCGCACCTAATTATCACCTTTTCTCCAATGTTTACTTTTCCATTGTTCTCAGTTTTCCCCAATTATCCCCGATTTCCAATTCCTTTGTTCTCGACCCCAGCCCTATTGTTCTCAATGTTTGCTTGCGCAACACTTTCGCGACCACCCGCTGCGCCAATTATCCCCCCACCCCACCTCCGGATTGCGCAATTTCCCGATTTCTCATGTTGCTATGCCGGTCTCATGCTTCTCATCATGACTCATTCTGACGTCATTCTGCCGGCAGCCAATCAGAGAGAGGGAGCCATGGTAACGACCTTGAGGAGGCGGCTGTGAGGTCTATAAAAGGAAGCGATTTCGGCATGAGAATCCTCAGCCTGCTCGACTCTTCCTCTCCTCGTCCTTCTTTGGACTTGCTGTCAGATTGAGTTCTGACCCATTCGTCTATAAGACGAATCCCTGCCAGTCCGCGGTCTGCTACCGCCAAGTTATCCTTAGCTCCCCAAGTGAGCTCGCCTATCGGCCAGCGGTCTGATACCGCCCAGCATCATCAGCATCGCCTGATCTACATCAGCGCCTCGTCGCTCCAGCGCATCGCCGCTTCACTGTCTGCCTGACTGCAGCCTACAGCCACCCTCGGTCACTCCGCCTCTCTCTCTCTCTGTGCAGCTGCCGGTAAGTTCCTGTTACTAATTTGTGCTCTAATTGCCTCTGCTTATCCGGGGTTTGCCTATTTTCCATTGTCTGATTAGAGAGCTGAGCCAATTGTGATACCGTATCTTTTGCTGTATTTTACTCAATAGTGAAGCCGCCTAATTGCCTGATTATTCGCCTAAGGGCCTAACTATTAACTATTAACTAACTTCATCATTATTCAATCTTTCACCATCATTTAACTCATGGCTTGCTAAGCCTTTCTCCCGGGGTGGCAAAGCATAAGGGAGTTTGGGTAAGCTAATGGCCTCTCCCCGTGCAAAGCCCGCCTGTGTGAGTGCGTGCGGCGGGTTCGTGAGTGCGTGCAGTGGAGGGTGATTAGCGAGTCTTGGCACAGAATGGCAGTAGGAAGGTTGCAACCCCATGCTAACGCGTCCCTTCGCCCTGAGCAATCTAAACTATAGACAGTACATGTTCGCCTCATACTACTCTTAGTAATCAAAGTCGCAAGTCAGCCTCGCTCACAGCCACAAAGGACCCCCTGCTGAGAAATCCTCCAGGATTGAGCACAGAGTTCCCGATCATGCCCCAAGCAGAGTCCCTGTACTCGGCTGCATGCGTCTCCCCTGTTAGCCTAAATCCCCTGGTAACCAATCCAGGCGGGGCTCTAGCCTCGAGAGGTCTGGTAGAAAGATCCAGGTGCGCCAGGTCACATAGAGTGGTGGCAGCCACTCGGTCATACCATGACCGAGTGACCAACTATTGCACCTTGGCTACAGGTGGGGTCCATGTGGGTCCTTGGCCCTCTGGTCACGAAGCGCTACCAAAGCTACTAATCATGTGGGCGGGACAGTCTGGTGCTGGAGGTCCGTCAGGTCATTGCCCGGTCATAGGCAGCCTACGGTCATCGCCCCCTCTAGCCAAGCGTTCGTCTCTCTATAGGAGCGGACAGGCGACAAGGGCGGTTACATCACATAATATGATATGAAAAATATGAAAATATATTGAAAATATTCAATAATATGAAAAAGTACTCATAAATCCTCACATGCACTGGTTCAGTGGTTTCTATGGTTTTGTGATACGTTTCGATTATTTGCGCTTGAACTGACGAAGGATGCTTGGTTGGTGTAAAACTAAAACGTAAACGGCTGAAAAGTGGGGGATACAGAGTATTCCCGATTTACCCTTAGTATCTATGGCATAAATGCATAAATAAATGCACAGAATGCATTCGTGTCTTACCAATTGACCCCGGCTTTGCTTTATAAAGCATGTCGCGCTAATATATTTGTACATGTATTTTATCAAAGCTGTAGGCTACATGTGCATGCATCAACAATGACTTGCTCCGGTACGCATCCTTATTCCCTTCAAATCGCCCAGACAGCAGTGCCGTCGGGTAGCACCGGAGACGAAGTCAGCAGCTCCAAACGGGCAAACTGCAAAAGCGCGGTTATTCTAGCCCATCCGTTTCCTCTAGCTGACGTGGCGGATGCCTTTCGAGATAAGTACAGAGCGTACATTGGCTATACAATTGAAACTGCAGGACAGCGGGAGCTCACTACTCATATGAGCAAGAATGCAATTGAGTAAGCTTTATTTCACTCGTCTATTTCTATACATTTATTCTTATCCTGCATTGAACAATATTGATACTGATAGCTTTCACAAATGAAACTGTTTGGATTAGGGACAGGAGTATGCTCAACCAGTAGTCTGCGCCTGATACCTGAACTGTTGTCATTGTTGCAGCAGATATAACTAGCCAACCATAATACTTCAAGTGATCTCGTGCACATACTCCACAAACGAACCAGAAAGAATACGACCGCAATGTCTTCATCATATCACTGCAGTATGAAAAAGTCAATCGAGTGCCTCGGATTCAGGCGTCTGGACGAAGACATGGCCGAGTGTTTGCTAGCTGATGCCGATAAACTGTCTCTGACCGTTTTGACTTCTGGCGACGAGAATCCAGCCATCTGTAAGATATCCGTATGGGGTTTTTGATCAGTACAACACGGTTGATCTATTCGTAAAGTAAAAATCTTAATTTAGCACTAATAGCTTTTAAAACAAAAATATATTGGATAGCAGAGTAGCATTAGTCATTCAAAATTATATTTTTCTTGAAGGCGGTAATTGATTTTGTAATCGTTTACTTTGTTCTATTAGTTCTTCTACCCGACTTGGAAAGTAGAAATTAAACCATGTATTGAAAGCTTTTTGTAAAGCTGAGTGGAATAAACTAAAAAGCGAAATAAGCAGAACGCGATTGGTACAAATCGAATTACTTCTAGCTGGTCCAAGCTTCCTGACAGCAAAGCTGAAGGCCGAGCCGCTCAGCGAAATTCTGGCCTGCGACTGGCAGCTTCACCAACACCTGCGACAGTTGGAGGAGAAATTGAGCCAAGCCAACATAAGCTTCCTTACTGATTCCGGAAGAGTTTATAATATTGAATACTTCCTTCCGTTGGCTGTCTGCATGGCAGATGCCAAACATCTTGAGGAAACCCTCGGTGAGAATTTACGCAAATGAATTCATTGAATTAATGCGATTTTTGACAAATCTTGTCCGATAAATCATTGCAGCATCTCGACCTGGCAAATATCTGATAAAATCATCCAGGTAAAGTTATATGCGGCAACTAGCAACAAAACTGAGAGTTAAATATGAGCATTGACACATGGCAGAGCTGCAGGGCCTTGGCGTGTAGGTTGCGCTGTTAGTACCATGCGAAACGCAGAGTCTGCATCCGTCTTCTTGCCAGTGCCTGCAGTGTCATTAGCGACTTCTCCTGCACCGCTTGTGGGCTGTTAACTCTGACTCTGAGTTTTGTTGTGGACCTGTGCGGAAGCAGTTGCTTGAATAGTGTTCGCTCGTGTTCAATTTCATGACTGGCCTTTTAATTATCTCGTACACTTCAGTGCATTATTTCATTCATCATTTTCTAAATCTTTTTAAGCCGACAGTTTACTTTACAGCCAACTTAAAAATAACCTTCCCTCGATTGCCAGCAGAAGTTCGAAACCTCGCCAGCGACAGCTGATTAACGTCCAAAGCAGCAACTCCGCAAAGGCTATCCGCGACTGCCTTCTCAGCGGGACACCTTTGCAACAAGCGTCGCTACAGGCCTATATTGAGCAGCCACTGCTGGTTGACAAGCGCAAGTTCGACATCCGCACCTTCTTAATGCTTGTCTGTCCAAAGCGGGGCGGAGCTGGTGGCCGAACAAACGATTCCGGCTACTTCGCCTTCCACCATCCGGGCTTCCTGCATCTTCGTCTCGAGCCATTCAACCCGCAATATCCGGAGCCTTCGCAAGACGGACCGAAATATCAGACGAGTCAGCAGCTCATGGAGGCTTGCACATGGTATCCGGACGAGCTCAACGCTTACTTGAACAGAAAAAAAGGCTTCAGAATGCCCCCAGACTGGGTCAAAGTTAGGCTGTATCCACAAGCGAGAGCTGTTCTGGGCTACCTAGCTGGCTTGCTTCGATGGAACCTACATGATCGCGTCTCCGCAACCAGCAGCTTCCGCATCATCAGCGCCCACATGCTTCTGGACGAGAGCCTCAGACTGCACCTGCTGAAGTTGGACGATGATGCGCCAAATTGGAGCCGCCCAACCAGCGTGGTGGACTCCGTGCTGTCGAGCATTTGGCAGGAGGCTGTCTGTCTCGCATGCGAGATTGCCATCAGATTCAGAAGCGGCAGAACCATCAGCGATGATCACTTGGTAACCAGGCGGAACTTTCGCATGGTCTACAGCTCAGAGGATCTGTGTCTCGCCAGACAGAGCGTCACTTTGATGTACGACTGATAGAGTTGCATTTCAAGTGTACTTGATAGTGAAATTTTCTCTTCCTTTTTAGTTTATCGGCCTTGTCTTAAAAATTGTACCATACTACTCGTTTTGCTAAGAGCAGGCATAGGAATAAATGCATGCATTTATTGTATCATTCTGTCTTTTTCAATCTAAATAAAGCACTTAGCTGTTCGACTCTTTTCATAAGAGATCTGAATTATGATGATATTTAAATTCTTACGTCTGAAGACGTATGAAGCTCGCAAATTCGGGAAGTACTTTTAATGACTACGAGGGCCGGGCACGTAGGAAGGGGTTGGGAGAGCGATAACTGTCCAAGATTCTTTAAGCGATACTCTTGAGGATAGTAGCGTGTTCACGCTTGAAAAAGTCAAATGACTACTATGCGCAGGTGAACTATAGTGGGTAATCATAGGGCTAGAAGCAGTTGGGTGATTTTCCCACAAAGCCCAGCTTCTCATCTTTTTTGAAGGCTGATTACTTCAATTTGAAGGTGAACAATATTGAGGTTATTAGAGTTAGAGGTTATTACGAGTAACTCAAATTTAGTAAGACAAGGAGCCTCCTCTCTGCGTCTATTACTTTATTGTAGTTTATTTAAAGACACATAATTGCTTCCACAATTGTTCCAGTAACGAGTTAATCAAGTCCTATTTCAGCTTTATCATATCAGCCTAGCATAAGCTCTGCAGCTCGTATGCCTCATTCAGCCATCCAGATGTCGTCACTTACATGTATTTCGCCGCTCAAGGCGGTGGCAAAGCTGTTGAGGTGTCAGAGGCCGCTGCTGCCGTTGAAGCAATACGGGGACTTGACCAGACTCTTCGCCATGCGAGCTCAGCCCAGAGAGAGGTTGCAAATTCCGCAGCTGGGATGAGCGGATGGGCGGCGGAGGCGGTGACCTTGTGAAATCGACGGCCCTGGGAGCCTGCATGCAATGTGGGAAACGTATGGACAGAATACACTACATTTCACAGACGGAAAGTGAGTGAGAGTGAACATTCTCACAGATGGAATTTCTCTTGACTAAACCGTAAAAGCCGCATTTCCAGTGCAATAATCGTCTTTGCACTCCAGACCCTGTTGCTGAACCGCAGGAGCCGTAGCAGGAGCCACACTAATAGTAAAGGCCTGTCTGCACGCCTTCGTATCGAAAACCGCCGTACAGATCAAACATCGTGTCTCCTCTGGACAAGATCACCTGTCTATCGTAGTTAAATATAAACGGGCCGATCTGGTCGATGCCGGCAAGACCCCGCAAGTCTCTGTTAGATTGGTCAATGAGGCAGCTGGCAAAGACTCTAATGGCCTTCGCTGCCCCAGCAACTCGCGGAGACTAGCAGAACGGCCACTGCAACAGCTGCCCAAGCAGCGAGGACTCTGATGTGGCTCATATCTTTCAGTGTTAAACTTATTTGTTGACTGAATTGAACCATGTTATTTATTACATGCCTTTCCGCACAGGATGGATGTTAAGCAAAGGCAAAAAATACACTGGAAGGAAGCTGCGCAATGCACGGTCAAACATTCTAATTTGGCAACCATATAATACAGAGACAGAAACCTTTAAAACATTGATTATAAATGCAGTATGCAAATCCCTAACCCCTATCATCCCGTCTTTCAGAACTATTAGACCAAATATTGTCAATTCAATGGGTTAAGCAAGGCTGTTACTGTTTAGAGTCAGTTATATTAAATTCGAAAAAGCTATAAAAAATCCATCAGATCGATTCTACAAGTATTGCAACTAGACCGACCATATTTGGCTAGTCTAGGATTATTCTGGGATTTATTCTCACTTCTGTTAGAAAACAAAACCAACAAAAATACATTCTTTTTTTATTTTCACAGATTTAAAGGTCTGAATTGTGTTTGCAATTGTATTTGTCGTAAATAGCTGCAAAAGTCTCTCTCTTATTAGTATTTATTATTGCACTCGAATCTAATAGTTAGTATTTCATTTGTGCCTTCGTCACCGAGTTCATGCACTGATTCAAAAAGTTAGCCAGCATAGTCTTCAGTCAAATCAGGAACAAAAAACTTATCCCAGCGCATCCTGGACTTCAGGGCTTCAGCCGACGATCCAGACATCGCCAGTCTCCTTGTCGAATGCGGTGGCGAAGCTTCTGAGGCGGCAGAGGCCGCTGCTGCTGTTGAAGCAATAGGAGGAGGAGCTGGCAGTCCGGGCGCAGGCGCACTGCATCAGGCTCTGCGCCTTGACGTCCCAGCCCAGGGTGCCAGTGGCGACCAGCTTTGGAGCGACAGAGGTGGCGAACTTGCGAAAGCGAGTATTTTGCAAAGCTGAAATAGAATTTTTTAAGGGCATAAAGCTCACTTTTCTCTATTGTAGCTTATTAATAAAAATCTAACACTTCTCGACATACTCTCTCGATGAGTACACATTTTCATAGATGGACTTTTGCAAACGACCTCCGCAAACCTGGCTAGCATTCCCGTAGCAATTCGTGTTTCACTCGGACTCTGGCGCTGGACCCCAGGAGCCGTAGCTGAAGTCGCACGAGCAGAAGCCGTAATCCTGCACCGCAGTGAATCGGAAACCACCGTAGGTGCAGATTTCACTGCACAGCTCCACCGTCATAGCAAGTCCAAGCATTCGATACCTTCTCTGGAATACTTGACTCTGAATGAGGCAAATTCTGCGATGCCAGCAAGGCCCCCAATGTCTCTGTTTAGTGCGTCTTTGTCAACAAAGCAGCCGACATAGACGGGAGTGGCTTTGCGCTGGCACAGTGACTCGGAAGCCGAACAAGCGGAACAACTTGCAGCATAGTCATTTGCGGCGACTGAGATGTGCTTAGCAGCTTGGCAGGAAAGTAATGTTGCTCACAAGTTCTTATAGATGTCAAACTGCATTGATAATAGGATCGCGTCTAAAACACCAATATTCATTGCTTTCATGGGCTAATGGCCCCGACCTGGAGACACAAAAAAACGAATTGACGAAGTGTATAATGTTGATCAAGTTTGCATGCCTTCTCCAAATAAAATTGACCCAGGAAGAATGAGATACTGGCTAATAGACTCGAGAAAAATTCGAAAAAAAAGAGATAAAAAGTCAGGGTATTGGCTTGATTGTGCAAGTTCTAGTTGTCCACGATGGCATACCGAGATGAGAGGTTGCGAAATGGAACGATGAACTAACAAAGTCGGGGGTAGTAGCCTCATCAAAACAAGCTGAAAAGCACGGTAAATTGATCAGATTGACAAGCACTGCCCAGAATGAGTAAACATAAGCTAAGCTAAGCTAAATTAATTTAGGGTAATCTGATGCGCGCTACCTTCAAGGTCAGCAACGTCATAAGTTGCTTTAGAGAGGGAAAGAGTAGAAGTATTGTTTTAACACTTCGTAATTAAGTTTCCAAAGACTCTCTGAGTCTGGAGTCAGGGGTGCTGCAACTGCAGACAGAGAGTGTTGAATGCCTCCAGTGCCAGCTCATGAATCAGAATCCATCAGCCAGCTTTCATGTAATTAGGTGAGAAGCTCATCAAACTGGATTCTCAAGTTACTCCGCATCTTCTTTCATTTTTGCTTTACTTTGAAAATGCAACGATAGCCGTTTACCGTAGAATGAAAAAGAAGAAAAATAAAAATCTATGATAAAAACCAATTAAAACTTAACTTGCAAATGTCTTTGCTTTCTAACCAAAATTTATTATCAATTTCAAGTAGTTGGTCTGACAGGATTCCAAAAAACACAATGGGAAATCGAGTCATCGAAATCGGGCTCCGAGGCTTCAGCCGATTATCCAGACATCGCCAGTCTCCTTGTCGAATGCGGTGGCAAAGTTGCTGAGGCGGCAGAGGCCGCTGCTGCTGTTGAAGCGATACGAGGAGCAGCTGGCAGTCCGGGAGCAGGTGGCGGCGCAATCGATCCGGCTCTGCGTCTTGACGTCCCAGCCGAGGGAGCCGGCGAATTCGGCAGTGGTGACCAGGTTTGGAGCGGCAGAGGCGGCGAACTTGCGGAAACGATGTACCTTGGATCCTGAAAGTTGTTTTTTGCATTCGAGCTTGTTGGCAAATGTTTCAGGATAGTCTCAGCTTTCTCGTGCTTTACGAGCTTAAGTTGTACATTTAACCTGGTCGAGTGGAATTTTGTACTTTTTTGATCCCGGATGCATGAAAAAACTATTAGCTTTTAGTAAACCAGATCGGAATCCGAAAAAATTGTGCTCACCCGAGAAGGTACTCTTGTAGATCGAAGCCCGCAGAGAACTACCGCACACCTGACCATGATTGCCAGAGCAAGGATTGCTGCACTCGGCTTCCGGAGCGGAACCCCAGGAGCCGTAGCTGGAGTCGCACATGCATTCATTACTATTCTGCACTGCGGCGTATTGAAAGCCACCGTAAATGCAGATTTCGCTGCACAGATCCACAGTCATGTCATGTCTGGACACGATGCCTTGGCTTGGGTGTAAGACACTGTATATGCCAAGCTGGGCAACACCAACAAGTCCCAGCATGTCTCTGTCGGGTGGAAGTTTGTCAACGAAGCAGCCGACGTAGACCGGAGTGGCCTTGCGCTGGCACAGCGACTCACCGGCCAGCAGAGCAACAGCCAGAACATTCGCTAGCACGGAGAGTCTGCTCAACATGGTTTGTAGAATAGGTGGGGGTGGTCGATTTTGCTGTCTGTGACTCTTTCTTGTATTGCCTAATGTAGCCTTGATGGCGCCTGTCAAACTGTTTCATGACTTTATAGATCAGCTCAGGCTGAGGCTTTCTGAAAGATTTCTTTCTCTATGCAGGAAGTTTGCCAGGCCGCATTGTCTGTGCGGTGGTCGCTGATGATTGATGCCGATGAGCTGAAACTGCGGGAGCAAACCGGATGGATTGAATGAGAGACAGAAGCTCTCGGTTAAATTTGTCCGCTCAGTAAGAAGAAGGAAAAGCAAGTCGATAAAGCTGTCTTACAATCATCGATTGAAAAGCAGTAAAAAATAATAGGACTAATTTAGGAAAAGATTTGAACCAATCGCCTAGGAAATCAAGCTCCTCGGACTCGCTATTAACAACAATTACAATTTTTGGGCATAGCAACAATATTCACGAGGCAGTGTATTTTAAGACATTACATGATCAGCACATAACCACACGCTTTACCTCGTTCGAGATTCGGGAAGTCGCCAACACAACAGTATCAATAGCACAGACAATTGTCAATGCCATATGAATGAATTATAGATCCGAACTCACTTTATATTACTCTATAGGATTTTAAGGGTGGCTAGAATAGAGCACAGCGGACTAGAATTCAGTACAGGTGGCTAGAGTAGAGCACAGATGGCTAGAGTAGAGTACCGGTGGCTAGAGTAGAGCACAGATGGCTAGAGTAGAGAACAGGGGGCTAGAGTAGAGCACAGAAAGAAAACTCGTAGACAAGTTTTTACTCATTAACTATGTCTGCAGTACTTGAACTGGTTTCAGATTCGTTTCTCGCCAAGCTAAAGCCAGTTGCCAAAGTTCAAGTTGCAATCCAGACGTCGCCGGTCTCATTCGCCAAAGCGACGGCGAAGTTGCTGAGGCGGCAGAGGCCGCTGCTGCTGTTGAAGCGATAGGAAGAGCAGCTGGCAGTCCGGGCGCAGGAGGCTGCGCACTGCATCCGGCTCTGCGCCTTGACGTCCCAGCCCAGGGAGCCGGCGAATTTGGCAGTGGTGACCAGCGGAGGGGAGGCAGAGGCGGCGAGCTTGCTAAATTCACGGCCATGGAAGTCTGCAACAAATACATAACCAGTTTTTTCAAAATCAGTACAAGGGTTGTACTTTTACTTTTGCATCGGAAAAATTGCTTTAGTCGCTGCCACTTAATCTTTTTGGGAATTTTTTGGGAAAAAGGATAAAAAATACTGGAATTTCCTCTCACTTGATGGGTACACATTCTCGTAGATTGAGTTCCTGTACGCTCCACCGCACATCTGCTTAACGTTCCCGAGGCAGTGCTGGTTACACTCAGTCTCTGGCGCGGGACCCCAGGAGCCGTAGCTGGAGTCGCACGAGCAGGTGGCATAATTCTGTAAGGCGGCGAACCGGAAGCCGCCGTAGCTGCAAATTTTGCTGCACAGCTCAGCTGTCATGTCGGACCTGGACAGAATTCCCTGCGTGATGTAGGTGACGCTGAATGGGCCGAGCTGGGCGATGCCAACGAGGCCCTACATGTCTCTGTTTGGCGGAGCTTTGTCTCTGAAGCAGCCCGCGTAGACCGGAGTGACTTTGCGCTGGCACAGCGACTTGGAGACCAGCAGAGCCACCACTACAGCAGCCGTTGCTGCAGAGAGTCTGGGACGCATGGAATGCGGTTGTTGTCACTTGCGCGACCGTAAAATTTCAGGTCACTATCGCAGTAAAGAGGGTCTAGATTGTCTCAGTCTCTTTTGCTTTTCTGATGGAGTGGGATAAAGGCAGCACTTCATAGTTCGTTTTATACTTTTTTCCTGGCTTCTTTCGATGTTAAGAATAATAGACGGCAGCGGTGTGTTGTAGCCAGCAGTCAATAGAATCCCGTGTTTTAAACTAGTGGGTTCACGAGTAACTTTATTGATTGATAGAATCGAATTCAATGCTGCTGATAGACATGCTAGAAACATGCCATGAGAATTATCTGCAGTCCTGGTATCATTTGGTATCTTTCCCAAGGTATTCAGTGACAGAACAGGCAAAAAATTCCACCCTAGAGGTTCAAATTTCTCCATTTTCCAGTAGATTTCGTGAAACAATACGTTGAAAAGTGCCAGCATTTCAGCAAAGTTCGTCTATCCTTCGAAAAAAATTGTCCACCTCCATCCTTCAGTCTCGCGCGCGACCGATTTCTGATTGCATTCTGATTTGGCATTGCATGCTCTGCGAGAGTATTTCATGCACAGTTTGGTTAATTTCAAAGTGATTCCCTGAATAGTATCTGGTTAAAAATCTTGTCGATAAAAATTTAGTCATACGAGTAACAAGCAATTTAATTTTTTGATAAAAAATCTCATTTAGGGAAGCAACCGTTGAATTCATGGAGATTGGGTGTCTTAGCCACACACTAAACAGTAGAAAATAGCTAAGCCAAAATAGCTAACTTCATAGTGAAGTTAGACATACCTGTCTGTCGCTGAAATAAGGTGAGAGTCTCAAGTCAGACTCGAAACATTACTGAGAAGCGCCACTCACACTACTGGAAAAACAATATTTTAAAAGTAGTCATCGTTTAGAACAGCAGTTCGCAGCACAAAAGTCAAGAACGTAACAAAAGGAACGGCAACCAGCGTATCTAAGGATGTCTAGAAGGAGCCACAGAGGTATAGAGGAGGATCCGTCCGGTTTTGTGCCGAGAGTACATCGTCATGTTAGCGTAAATCAGCTAATGGGAGTACCTGACGGGAGTACGGGCTTTTCAAGGTGGGTGGACATCCAGTCTATGTCGCCGATGAAGGCACCCACTGTTTATTAATATGCCATTCGCAGAACTCGAATACATTGGATTACGAGAAATCTACGAGTAGTTTTAGACAAGATGGCACTTTTTTT
>NIVC01003164.1:0-32323 GCA_002269645.1 Macrostomum lignano
CCTGCGACAGTTGGAGGAGAAATTGAGCCAAGCCAAACATAAGCTTCCTTACTGATTCCGGAAGAGTTATAATATTGAATACTTCCTTCCGTTGGCTGTCTGCATGGCAGATGCCAAACATCTTGAGGAAACCCTCGGTGAGAATTTACGCAAATGAATTCATTGAATTAATGCGATTTTTGACAAATCTTGTCCGATAAATCATTGCAGCATCTCGACCTGGCAAATATCTGATAAAATCATCCAGGTAAAGTTATATGCGGCAACTAGCAACAAAACTGAGAGTTAAATATGAGCATTGACACATGGCAGAGCTGCAGGGCCTTGGCGTGTAGGTTGCGCTGTTAGTACCATGCGAAACGCAGAGTCTGCATCCGTCTTCTTGCCAGTGCCTGCAGTGTCATTAGCGACTTCTCCTGCACCGCTTGTGGGCTGTTAACTCTGACTCTGAGTTTTGTTGTGGACCTGTGCGGAAGCAGTTGCTTGAATAGTGTTCGCTCGTGTTCAATTTCATGACTGGCCTTTTAATTATCTCGTACACTTCAGTGCATTATTTCATTCATCATTTTCTAAATCTTTTTAAGCCGACAGTTTACTTTACAGCCAACTTAAAAATAACCTTCCCTCGATTGCCAGCAGAAGTTCGAAACCTCGCCAGCGACAGCTGATTAACGTCCAAAGCAGCAACTCCGCAAAGGCTATCCGCGACTGCCTTCTCAGCGGGACACCTTTGCAACAAGCGTCGCTACAGGCCTATATTGAGCAGCCACTGCTGGTTGACAAGCGCAAGTTCGACATCCGCACCTTCTTAATGCTTGTCTGTCCAAAGCGCGGGCGGAGCTGGTGGCCGAACAAACGATTCCGGCTACTTCGCCTTCCACCATCCGGGCTTCCTGCATCTTCGTCTCGAGCCATTCAACCCGCAATATCCGGAGCCTTCGCAAGACGGACCGAAATATCAGACGAGTCAGCAGCTCATGGAGGCTTGCACATGGTATCGGACGAGCTCAACGCTTACTTGAACAGAAAAAAAGGCTTCAGAATGCCCCCAGACTGGGTCAAAGTTAGGCTGTATCCACAAGCGAGAGCTGTTCTGGGCTACCTAGCTGGCTTGCTTCGATGGAACCTACATGATCGCGTCTCCGCAACCAGCAGCTTCCGCATCATCAGCGCCCACATGCTTCTGGACGAGAGCCTCAGACTGCACCTGCTGAAGTTGGACGATGATGCGCCAAATTGGAGCCGCCCAACCAGCGTGGTGGACTCCGTGCTGTCGAGCATTTGGCAGGAGGCTGTCTGTCTCGCATGCGAGATTGCCATCAGATTCAGAAGCGGCAGAACCATCAGCGATGATCACTTGGTAACCAGGCGGAACTTTCGCATGGTCTACAGCTCAGAGGATCTGTGTCTCGCCAGACAGAGCGTCACTTTGATGTACGACTGATAGAGTTGCATTTCAAGTGTACTTGATAGTGAAATTTTCTCTTCCTTTTTAGTTTATCGGCCTTGTCTTAAAAATTGTACCATACTACTCGTTTTGCTAAGAGCAGGCATAGGAATAAATGCATGCATTTATTGTATCATTCTGTCTTTTTCAATCTAAATAAAGCACTTAGCTGTTCGACTCTTTTCATAAGAGATCTGAATTATGATGATATTTAAATTCTTACGTCTGAAGACGTATGAAGCTCGCAAATTCGGGAAGTACTTTTAATGACTACGAGGGCCGGGCACGTAGGAAGGGGTTGGGAGAGCGATAACTGTCCAAGATTCTTTAAGCGATACTCTTGAGGATAGTAGCGTGTTCACGCTTGAAAAAGTCAAATGACTACTATGCGCAGGTGAACTATAGTGGGTAATCATAGGGCTAGAAGCAGTTGGGTGATTTTCCCACAAAGCCCAGCTTCTCATCTTTTTTGAAGGCTGATTACTTCAATTTGAAGGTGAACAATATTGAGGTTATTAGAGTTAGAGGTTATTACGAGTAACTCAAATTTAGTAAGACAAGGAGCCTCCTCTCTGCGTCTATTACTTTATTGTAGTTTATTTAAAGACACATAATTGCTTCCACAATTGTTCCAGTAACGAGTTAATCAAGTCCTATTTCAGCTTTATCATATCAGCCTAGCATAAGCTCTGCAGCTCGTATGCCTCATTCAGCCATCCAGATGTCGTCACTTACATGTATTTCGCCGCTCAAGGCGGTGGCAAAGCTGTTGAGGTGTCAGAGGCCGCTGCTGCCGTTGAAGCAATACGGGGACTTGACCAGACTCTTCGCCATGCGAGCTCAGCCCAGAGAGAGGTTGCAAATTCCGCAGCTGGGATGAGCGGATGGGCGGCGGAGGCGGTGACCTTGTGAAATCGACGGCCCTGGGAGCCTGCATGCAATGTGGGAAACGTATGGACAGAATACACTACATTTCACAGACGGAAAGTGAGTGAGAGTGAACATTCTCACAGATGGAATTTCTCTTGACTAAACCGTAAAAGCCGCATTTCCAGTGCAATAATCGTCTTTGCACTCCAGACCCTGTTGCTGAACCGCAGGAGCCGTAGCAGGAGCCACACTAATAGTAAAGGCCTGTCTGCACGCCTTCGTATCGAAAACCGCCGTACAGATCAAACATCGTGTCTCCTCTGGACAAGATCACCTGTCTATCGTAGTTAAATATAAACGGGCCGATCTGGTCGATGCCGGCAAGACCCCGCAAGTCTCTGTTAGATTGGTCAATGAGGCAGCTGGCAAAGACTCTAATGGCCTTCGCTGCCCCAGCAACTCGCGGAGACTAGCAGAACGGCCACTGCAACAGCTGCCCAAGCAGCGAGGACTCTGATGTGGCTCATATCTTTCAGTGTTAAACTTATTTGTTGACTGAATTGAACCATGTTATTTATTACATGCCTTTCCGCACAGGATGGATGTTAAGCAAAGGCAAAAAATACACTGGAAGGAAGCTGCGCAATGCACGGTCAAACATTCTAATTTGGCAACCATATAATACAGAGACAGAAACCTTTAAAACATTGATTATAAATGCAGTATGCAAATCCCTAACCCCTATCATCCCGTCTTTCAGAACTATTAGACCAAATATTGTCAATTCAATGGGTTAAGCAAGGCTGTTACTGTTTAGAGTCAGTTATATTAAATTCGAAAAAGCTATAAAAAATCCATCAGATCGATTCTACAAGTATTGCAACTAGACCGACCATATTTGGCTAGTCTAGGATTATTCTGGGATTTATTCTCACTTCTGTTAGAAAACAAAACCAACAAAAATACATTCTTTTTTTATTTTCACAGATTTAAAGGTCTGAATTGTGTTTGCAATTGTATTTGTCGTAAATAGCTGCAAAAGTCTCTCTCTTATTAGTATTTATTATTGCACTCGAATCTGAATAGTTAGTATTTCATTTGTGCCTTCGTCACCGAGTTCATGCACTGATTCAAAAAGTTAGCCAGCATAGTCTTCAGTCAAATCAGGAACAAAAAACTTATCCTGGACTTCAGGGCTTCAGCCGACGATCCAGACATCGCCAGTCTCCTTGTCGAATGCGGTGGCGAAGTTTCTGAGGCGGCAGAGGCCGCTGCTGCTGTTGAAGCAATAGGAGGAGGAGCTGGCAGACCGGGCGCAGGAGGCGGCGCAATCGATCCGACTCTGCGCCTTGACGTCCCAGCCCAGGGAGCCGGCGAATTCGGCAGTGGCGACCAGCTTTGGAGCGACAGAGGTGGCGAACTTGCGAAAGCGAGTATTTTGCAAAGCTGAAATAGAAATTTTTAAGGGCATAGAGCTCACTTTTCTCTATTGTATTCATAGCTTATTAGTAAAAATCTAACACTTCTCGACATACTCACTCGATGAGTACACATTTTCATAGATGGACTTTTGCAAACGACCTCCGCAAATCTGGCTAGCATTCCCGTAGCAATTCGTGTTTCACTCGGACTCTGGCGCTGGACCCCAGGAGCCGTAGCTGAAGTCGCACGAGCAGAAGCCGTAATCCTGCACCGCAGTGAATCGGAAACCACCGTAGGTGCAGATTTCACTGCACAGCTCCACCGTCATAGCAAGTCCAACCATCGATACCTTCTCTGGAATACTTGACTCTGAATGAGGCAAATTCTGCGATGCCAGCAAGGCCCCAATGTCTCTGTTTAGTGCGTCTTTGTCAACAAAGCAGCCACATAGACGGGAGTGGCTTTGCGCTGTAGAACGGCAGCAGTGACAACAACTTTAAGCATAGTCATTTGCGGCGACTGAGATGTGCTTAGCAGCTTGGCAGGACAAGTAATGTTGCTCACAAGTTCTTATAGATGTCAAATTCCATTGATAATAAGATCGCGTCTAAAACATCAATATTTATTGCTTTCATGGGCTAATGGCCGACCGGGAGACACAAAAAATCTAATTGACGAAGTGAATAATGTTGATCAAGTTTATTTTGCATTGCCTTCTCCAAATAAAACTGACCCAGGAAGAATGAGAAACTGGCTAATGGACTCGAGAAAAAAGTCGAGAAAGGAGTGGACGAGAGATAAAAAGTTAGGGTATTGGCTTGGTTGTGCAAGTTCTAGTTGTCCACGATGACATACCGAGATTAGAAGTTGCGAGATGGAACGATGAACGAACAAAGTCGGGGGTAGTAGCCTCATCAAAACAAGCTGATAAGCACGGTAAATTGATCAGATTGACAAGCACTGCCCAGAATGAGTAAACATAAGCTAAGCTAAGCTAAATTGATTTAGGGTAATCTGATGCGCGCTACCTTCAAGGTCAGCAACGTCATAAGTTGCTTTAGAGAGGGAAAGAGTAGAAGTATTGTTTTAACACACTTCGTAATTAAGTTTCCAAAGACTCTCTGAGTCTGGAGTCTGGGGTGCTGCAACTGCAGATAGAGAGTGTTGAATGCCTCCAGTGCCAGCTCATGAATCAGAATCCATCAGTCAGCTTCCATGTATTTAGGTGAGAAGCTGATCAAACTGGATTCTCATGTTACTCCGCATCTTCTTTCATTTTTTCTTTACTTTGAAAATGCAACGATAGCCGTTTACCGTAGAATGAAAAAGAAGGAAAATAAAAAAATCTATAATAAGAACCAATTAAAACTTAACTTGCAAATGTCTTTGCTTTCTAACCAAAATTTATTTTCAATTTCAAGTAGTTGGTCTGACAAGATTCCAAAAAACACAATGGGAAATCGAGTCATCGAAATCGGGCTCCGAGGCTTCAGCCGACGATCCAGACATCGCCAGTCTCCTTGTCGAATGCGGTGGCAAAGTTGCTGAGGCGGCAGAGGCCGCTGCTGCTGTTGAAGCGATAGGAGGAGCAGCTGGCAGTCCGGGAGCAGGAGGCGGCGCAATCGATCCGGCTCTGCATCTTGACGTCCCAGCCAGGGAGCCGGCGAATTCGGCAGTGGTGACCAGCTTTGGGCGGCAGAGGCGGCGAACTTGCGGAAACGAAGTACCTGGATCCTGAAATGTGTTTTTTGCATCGAGCTTGTTGGCAAATGTTTTTGGATAATCTCAGCTTTCTCGTGCTTTACGATCTTAAGCTGTACATTTGACCTGGTCGAGTCGAATTTTGAACTTTACTGATCCCGGATGCATGAACCAACTTTTGGCTTTTAGTAAACCAGATCGGAATCCGAAAAAATTGTGCTCACCCGAGAAGGTACTCTTGTAGATCGAAGCCCGCAGGGAACTACCGCACACCTGACCATGATTGCCAGAGCAAGGATTGCTGCACTCGGCTTCCGGAGCGGAACCCCAGGAGCCGTAGCTGGAGTCGCACATGCATTCATTACTATTCTGCACTGCGGCGTATTGAAAGCCACCGTAAATGCAGATTTCGCTGCACAGATCCACAGTCATGTCATGTCTGGACACGATGCCTTGGCTTGGGTGTAAGACACTGTATATGCCAAGCTGGGCAACACCAACAAGTCCCAGCATGTCTCTTTCGGGTGGAAGTTTGTCAACGAAGCAGCCGACATAGACCGGAGTGGCCTTGCGCTGGCACAGCGACTCGCCGGCCAGCAGAGCGACAGCCAGAACATTCGCTAGCACGGAGAGTCTGCTCAACATGGTTTGTAGAATAGGTGGGGGTGGTCGATTTTGCTGTCTGTGACTCTTTCTTGTATTGCCTAATGTAGCCTTGATGGCGCCTGTCAAACTGTTTCATGACTTTATAGATCAGCTCAGGCTAAGGCTTTCTGAAAGATTTCTTTCTTTATGCAGGAAGTTTGCCAGGCCGCATTGTCTGTGCGGTGGTCGCTGATGATTGATGCCGATGAGCTGAAACTGCGGAAGCAAACCGGATGGATTGAATGAGAGACAGAAGCTCACGGTTAAATTTGTCCGCTTAGTAAGAAGAAGGAAAAGCAAGTCGATAAAGCTGTCTTACAATCATCGATTGAATAGCAGTAAAAAAGAATAGGACTAATTTGGGAAAAGATTTGAACCAATCGCCTGGGAAATCAAGCTCCTCGGACTCGCTATTAACAACAATTACAATTTTTGGGCATATAGCAACAACATTCACGAGGCAGTGTATTTTAAGACATCACATGATCAGCACATAACCACACGCTTTACCTCGTTCGAGATTCGGGAAGTTGCCAACACAACAGTATCAATAGCACAGACAATTGTCAATGCCATATGAATGAATTATAGATCCGAACTCACTTTATATTACTCTATAGGATTTTAAGGGTGGCTAGAATAGAGCACAGCGGACTAGAATTCAGTACAGGTGGCTAGAGTAGAGCACAGATGGCTAGAGTAGAGTACCGGTGGCTAGAGTAGAGCACAGGTGGCTAGAGTAGAGAACAGGGGGCTAGAGTAGAGAACAGGGGCTAGAGTAGAGAACAGGGGGCTAGAGTAGAGCACAGGTGGCTAGAGTAGAGCACAGGTGGCTAGAGTAGAGAACAGGGGGCTAGAGTAGAGCACAGAAAGAAAACTCGTAGACAAGTTTTTACTCATTAACTATGTCTGCAGTACTTGAACTGGTTTCAGATTCGTTTCTCGCCAAGCTAAAGCCAGTTGCCAAAGTTCAAGTTGCAATCCAGACGTCGCCGGTCTCATTCGCCAAAGCGACGGCGAAGTTGCTAAGGCGGCAGAGGCCGCTGCTGCTGTTGAAGCGATAGGAAGAGCAGCTGGCAGTCCGGGCGCAGGAGGCTGCGCACTGCATCCGGCTCTGCGTCTTGACGTCCCAGCCCAGGGAGCCGGCGAATTCGGCAGTGGTGACCAGCGGAGGGGCGGCAGAGGCGGCGAGCTTGCTAAATTCACGGCCATGGAAGTCTGCAACAAATACATAACCAGTTTTTCAAAATCAGTACAAGGGTTGTACTTTTACTTTTGCATCGGAAAAATTGCTTTAGTCGCCGCCACTTAGTCTTTTTGGGAATTTTTTGGGAAAAAGGATAAAAAATACTGGAATTTCCTCTCACTCGATGGGTACACATTCTCGTAGATTGAGTTCCTGTACGCTCCACCGCACATCTGCTTAACGTTCCCGAGGCAGTGCTGGTTACACTCAGTCTCTGGCGCGGGACCCCAGGAGCCGTAGCTGGAGTCGCACGAGCAGGTGGCATAATTCTGTAGGGCGGCGAACCGGAAGCCGCCGTGGGTACAAATTTTGCTGCACAGCTCAGCTGTCATGTCGGACCTGGACAGAATTCCCTGCGTGATGTAGGTGACGCTGAATGGGCCGAGCTGGGCGATGCCAACGAGGCCCTACATGTCTCTGTTTGGCGGAGCTTTGTCTCTGAAGCAGCCCGCGTAGACCGGAGTGACTTTGCGCTGGCACAGCGACTTGGAGACCAGCAGAGCCACCACTACAGCAGCCGTTGCTGCAGAGAGTCTGGGACGCATGGAATGCGGTTGTTGTCACTTGCGCGACCGTAAAATTTCAGGTCACTATCGCAGTAAAGAGGGTTTAGACTGTCTGAGTCTCTTGTTTTTCGGATTGAGTGGGATAAAGGCAGCACTTCATAGTTCGTTTTATACTTTTTTCCTGGCTTCTTTCGATGTTAAGAATAATAGACGGCAGCGGTGTGTTGTAGCCAGCAGTCAATAGAATCCCGTGTTTTAAACTAGTGGGTTCACGAGTAACTTTATTGATTGATAGAATCGAATTCAATGCTGCTGATAGACATGCTAGAAACATGCCATGAGAATTATCTGCAGTCCTGGTATCATTTGGTATCTTTCCCAAGGGTATTCAGTGACAGAACAGGCAAAAAATTCCACCCTAGAGGTTCAAATTTCTCCATTTTCCAGTAGATTTCGTGAAACAATACGTTGAAAAGTGCCAGCATTTCAGCAAAGTTCGTCTATCCTTCGAAAAAAATTGTCCACCTCCATCCTTCAGTCTGCCGCGACCGATTCTGATTGCATTCTGATTGGCATTGCATGCTCTGCGAGAGTATTTCATGCACAGTTTGGTTAATTTCAAAGTGATTCCCTGAATAGTATCTGGTTAAAAATCTTGTCGATAAAATTTAGTCATACGAGTAACAAGCAATTTAATTTTTTGATAAAAAATCTCATTTAGGGAAGCAACCGTTGAATTCCATGGAGATTGGGTGTCTTACCACACACTAAACAGTAGAAAAATAGCTAAGCCAAAATAGCTAACTTCATAGTGAAGTTAGACATACCTGTCTGTCGCTGAAAATAAGGTGAGAGTCTCAAAGTCAGACTCGAAACATTACTGAGAAGGCGCCACTCACACTACTGGAAAAACAATATTTTAAAAGTCGCTCGTAGTCATCGTTTAGAACAGCAGTTCGCAGCACAAAAGTCAAGAAACGTAACGAACAGGAACGGCACCAGCGTATCTAAGGATGTCTAGAAGGAGCCACAGAGGTATAGGAGGATCCGTCCGGTTTTTGTGCCGAGGTACATCGTCATGTTAGCGTAAATCAGCTAATGGGAGTACCTGACGGGAGTACGGCCTTTTCAAGGTGGGTGGACATCCAGTCTATGTCGCCGATGAAGGCACCCACTGTTATTAATGCCCTTCGCAGAACCTTCGAATACATTGGATTACCGAGAAATCTACGAGTAGTTTTAGACAAAGATGGCACTTTTTTTCTGAAGAGTTCAAACATTGATTATACGCTTACTTCTTCAGGAAACCATCAGTTCAATGGTTCATCAGTTCAACCCAAGTTCTACTTATAAACAGCATCAAAACTATCCTTTGATTCTGCTACAAAATACCCTTTTAAGTTATTTATAAGCTCAAAACTTGTGCCGTCAATGGTAGGTTCAGTGTTCTTCTGTTCTATTCGTACATATTGCTTACATTTATATCTAGCTCAGACGGCTAGCAACAAAGACAAAGACAAAAGAAGTAGAGAGTACTGTACACTACAAGTACTGTAAGTACTCTCAGTTACATTTACCAATTTAAGTTTCAGCTTTCTTAACAGACTATTGTCCAGCATCTAAGTAGTGCAAAACGAAAAATTCCTACTCGTATGCTTTTCTCAACAGAAAACTGTAAAGTACATTTCGTGTCCCCAACAAAAGAAAAAACGGACTGGGATTCTAACAGAACAAACTTATCATTTTTCAAGGGTGCCGAGGTGAGACTGGGCCAGCTTCTTTCGAACACCCCGACCGGATGCTTTTCATTACATCCCATAGTCTCTGTAAGTTTTCATATCAAATACTGAATTTTAATGCCATGCACCGGCTGCCTGAAATGTGGGAAGACAGAAGTAGACTTAGTTAGTTAGTTAGTTAGTTAGTTAGTTAGTTATAGTTGGTTGGTCAGTTAGTTAGTTAGTTAGTTAGTTAGTTATAGTTGGTTGGTCAGTTAGTTAGTTAGTTAGTTAGTTAGTTATAGTTGGTTGGTCAGTTAGTTAGTTAGTTAGTTAGTTAGTTAGTTAGTTAGTTAGTTAGTTAGTTAGTTAGTTAGTTAGTTATAGTTGGTTGGTCAGTTAGTTAGTTAGTTAGTTAGTTAGTTAGTTATAGTTGGTTGGTCAGTTAGTTAGTTAGTTAGTTAGTTAGTTAGTGAGTTAGTTAGTTAGTTAGTTAGTTAGTTAGTTAGTTAGTTAGTGAGTTAGTTAGTTAGTTAGTTAGTTAGTTAGTTAGTTAGTTAGTTAGTTAGTTAGTTAGTTAGTTAGTTAGTTAGTTAGTTAGTTAGTTAGTTAGTTAGTTAGTTAGTTAGTTAGTTAGTTAGTTAGTTAGTTAGTTAGTTAGTTAGTTAGTTAGTTAGTGAGTTAGTTAGTTAGTTAGTTAGTTAGTTAGTTAGTTAGTTAGTTAGTTAGTTAGTTAGTTAGTTAGTTAGTTAGTTAGTTAGTTAGTTAGTTAGTTAGTTAGTTAGTTAGTTAGTTAGTTAGTTAGTTAGTTAGTTAGTTAGTTAGTTAGTTAGTTAGTTAGTTAGTTAGTTAGTTAGTTAGTTAGTTAGTTAGTTAGTTAGTTAGTTAGTTAGTTAGTTAGTTAGTTAGTTAGTTAGTTAGTTCGTTAGTTCGTTAGTTAGTTAGTTAGTTAGTTAGTTAGTTAGTTAGTTAGTTAGTTAGTTAGTTAGTTAGTTAGTTAGTTAGTTAGTTAGTTAGTTAGTTAGTTAGTTAGTTAGTTAGTTAGTTAGTTAGTTAGTTAGTTAGTTAGTTAGTTAGTTAGTTAGTTAGTTAGTTAGTTAGTTAGTTAGTTAGTTAGTTAGTTAGTTAGTTAGTTAGTTATTCAGTTAGTCAGTTAGTTAGTTGGTTAGTTAGTTAGTTAGTTAGTTAGTTAGTTAGTTAGTTAGTTAGTTAGTTAGTTAGTTAGTTAGTTAGTTAGTTAGTTAGTTAGTTAGTTAGTTAGTTAGTTAGTTAGTTAGTTAGATAGTTAGTTAGTCAGTTAGTTAGTTAGTTAGTTAGTTAGTTAGTCAGTTAGTTAGTTAGTTAGTTAGTTAGTTAGTTAGTTAGTTAGTTAGTCAGTTAGTTATATAGTTAGTTAGTTGGTCAGTTAGTTAGTTAGTTAGTTAGTTAGTTAGTTAGTTAGTTAGTTAGTTAGTTAGTTAGTTAGTTAGTTAGTTAGTTAGTTAGTTAGTTAGTTAGTTAGTTAGTTAGTTAGTTAGTTAGTTAGTTAGTTAGTTAGTTAGTTAGTTAGTTAGTTATTCAGTTAGTCAGTTAGTTAGTTGGTTAGTTAGTTAGTTAGTTAGTTAGTTAGCTAGTTAGTTAGTTAGTTAGTTAGTTAGTTAGTTAGTTAGTTAGTTAGTTAGTTAGTTAGTTAGTTAGTTAGTTAGTTAGTTAGTTAGTTAGTTAGTTAGTTAGTTAGTTAGATAGTTAGTTAGTCAGTTAGTTAGTTAGTTAGTTAGTTAGTTAGTCAGTTAGTTAGTTAGTTAGTTAGTTAGTTAGTTAGTTAGTTAGTTAGTTAGTCAGTTAGTTATATAGTTAGTTAGTTGGTCAGTTAGTTAGTTAGTTAGTTAGTTAGTTAGTTAGTTAGTTAGTTAGTTAGTTAGTTAGTTAGTTAGTTAGTTAGTTAGTTAGTTAGTTAGTTAGTTAGTTAGTTAGTTAGTTAGTTAGTTGGTTAGTTAGTTAGTTAGTTAGTTAGTTAGTTAGTTAGTTAGTTAGTTAGTTAGTTAGTTGGTTAGTTAGTTAGTTAGTTAGTTAGTTAGTTAGTTAGTTAGTTAGTTAGTTGGTTAGTTAGTTAGTTAGTTAGTTAGTTAGTTAGTTAGTTAGTTAGTTAGTTAGTTAGTTAGTTAGTTAGTTAGTTAGTTAGTTAGTTAGTTAGTTAGTTAGTTAGTTAGTTAGTTAGTTAGTTAGTTAGTTAGTTAGTTAATTAGTTAGTTAATTAGTTAGTTAGTTAGTTAGTTAGTTAGTTAAGGGAGAGGCAAATTTAGAGAGAACAGAGAAAACATAATTGATATTGATGGAAGCTGCCATTCAGGCACTCGAGTGCAGTCATTCGAGCAAATTTTAATGGATTTTGCGATTTTAATTTAATCAAAAAACTTCACTGCTGTCTAATCTTGACTTTTTATTCATTGAAGATAAATTCTGCAGCTGCTGTTTGCTGACTGCCAGCTTCACATGCAGCAATAAAACAAGTGATGATAAAAATTGAATTAAAAATCTGTCATCGCAGTCCCATTGTTAACCCGGCCTGGATTTCATTTCCCAATCTCAGTCAGGCATTCAGGCGCTGCCAAGTGAAGTGCATTGAGCGAGATGAGGATGCCAGATATTGGGTGTCGCTGACTGTGCTCAAGGTTCTGCACCGCCTGCTGATTTACGACGCGACTTCGACGACGAGCCTACAATATCGACGCTCTAGCTCTCCAAAGATCTGCATTAAAAAACTGGCGCTACCGGAGAGATTGAGAATGGATCGAGGGACTCGACGTCATCACGCCGATCAAGGTGGCCAACTGGGAGATCTGGACCCAGCGCTTTGCCACCCGTATTGATTTTTTGTCAAGCGTCAGTCAGCATTAACTGTGCTGGGTAACTGCGTCTTCGGCGGCTGCGTGTGATGATGTGATAGCGGGCGTGGTCGCGCACTGACGGTGGTAGAGAAGAACTGAGAGTTATGCTATGGCTCTTTATAAATATATTTTCCCGAAGGATAACTTTCTTTTCAAGAGTTTTTTATTTTGACGCAAAAATCACAATACAGAAAGAATTTGCATGTATTCGACATGCAGAAGCATCTGAAAAGCATGTGAATTAAAACAAAGTGACTTTGAAACCCTAAATTTGGAAGTTACTGTTGATTTTGAGAACAGGATAGGAAATGCTCTGAAATGATAGACTGAAGCTGTTCTGCTTTTGCTTTTAGGATGGCCTGCATGGGATAGCTCGGCTCCATGACCATTCCGCTGCTACATGTGACTGTGACCCTTTTTAAAGCGGATTCACTTACGTTCACTTGAGTTCACTAAGTAATGGAGAAATGGAGATGGAGTAACGAGGCATAGCGACAAGGTTAACAATAAACTGAAGGATTAGCACTATTACCTGATGACCCATGGGTTAAACCCTGTCTGGCCTCTTATAGATATATTTTAGCAGGGCTACAATACTTTGTAGCTTTAGCAAATTAGGCAAATTGTAGTATTGTAGCTTAGCTACAAGCTAAAGCTACAATACTTTGAGTGAATGGGGTGACTCAGTCTCTTTTGGGAGGCTGGGAAATGTATGAGTTTTCCCTTAGTCTTTGACGGAATTAAATTTTCCATAACATAAGCAGAGCTTACCATTAGCCGTCAGAAAAGCAATAAGTTTTGCATGTGGCCATAGATTAAAAAACAGGGAAAAAGTGTTGTGCATAGGACAAGATATCAGGTACTTGTAGCTATTCATTGTCTACTCTTACATAAAAGAAAGGCTTTTGGGACTAACGAAAATTCCTCATCAATTGTGTCGCGATGAATAGCCCGGGTACAAAGCTGTCGAAAAAAAAGATGGAAAAGACACGCATGGTGGGAAGGACCATTAGTAGTGTTAAAGTCTTAGTAGTCCTTTTCATGGTGAAGTCATCTGACTTTTTTTTACCATTCTGATTGATTGTTCAAAGCAATTTCCGCAGCTGCATCACGAATACAGATAGAATTGCTGTATTTTTTCCTCTGGACTACGAACTCAAGTAAAAATATGAGAATACGATGCATAATTTTGTATGCAAAACTAGCTTTGTAGTTTGTAACCAAGCTTTGGGAATGCAAGTTTGCAATGAGTAGAATTACTAAGAGGATTAGGATCATTAAAAAATCTTTCACTCATTGAAGACAACTCGCCAAAATGTGTCTATTGCGAGTTGTTTCTGTTGAAGAGGAATTGCACAGGAGTACTTGTTGCTTGCCTACATGTATTTCCATGCTTTGTTGTTGATTCGTCAGTAAACAGCATTTGTTGAATTAAAAACTTCTGCAAGAGCATTTGGAAAAAAGAGAAATTTGTTTCAAAAAAATATTTTCTTTCTAGATTAAAAAGCCCACGAAGCTTTCTGTCGGCAGTTTCGGGAACTATGCATCACACTCACACATCTGGTAGAGCAGCTAGCAAATTCTGAAGCTTTCTGTCGGCAGTTTCGGGAACTATGCATCACACTCACACATCTGGTAGAGCAGCTAGCAAATTCTGAAGCTTTCTGTCGGCAGTTTCGGGAACTATGCATCACACTCACACATCTGGTAGAGCAGCTAGCAAATTCTGAAGCTTTCTGTCGGCAGTTTCGGGAACTATGCATCACACTCACACATCTGGTAGAGCAGCTAGCAAATTCTGAAGCTTTCTGTCGGCAGTTTCGGGAACTATGCATCACACTCACACATCTGGTAGAGCAGCTAGCAAATTCTGAAGCTTTCTGTCGGCAGTTTCGGGAACTATGCATCACACTCACACATCTGGTAGAGCAGCTAGCAAATTCTGAAGCTTTCTGTCGGCAGTTTCGGAAACTATGCATCACACTCACACATCTGGTAGAGCAGCTAGCAAATTCCGAAGCTTTCTGTCGGCAGTTTCGGGAACTATGCATCACACTCACACATCTGGTAGAGCAGCTAGCAAATTCTGAAGCTTTCTGTCGGCAGTTTCGGGAACTATGCATCACACTCACACATCTGGTAGAGCAGCTAGCAAATTCTGAAGCTTTCTGTCGGCAGTTTCGGAAACTATGCATCACACTCACACATCTGGTAGAGCAGCTAGCAAATTCTGAAGCTTTCTGTCGGCAGTTTCGGGAACTATGCATCACACTCACACATCTGGTAGAGCAGCTAGCAAATTCTGAAGCTTTCTGTCGGCAGTTTCGGGAACTATGCATCACACTCACACATCTGGTAAAGCAGCTAGCAAATTCTGAAGCTTTCTGTCGGCAGTTTCGGGAACTATGCATCACACTCACACATCTGGTAGAGCAGCTAGCAAATTCTGAAGCTTTCTGTCGGCAGTTTCGGGAACTATGCATCACACTCACACATCTGGTAGAGCAGCTAGCAAATTCTGAAGCTTTCTGTCGGCAGTTTCGGAAACTATGCATCACACTCACACATCTGGTAGAGCAGCTAGCAAATTCTGAAGCTTTCTGTCGGCAGTTTCGGGAACTATGCATCACACTCACACATCTGGTAAAGCAGCTAGCAAATTCTGAAGCTTTCTGTCGGCAGTTTCGGGAACTATGCATCACACTCACACATCTGGTAGAGCAGCTAGCAAATTCTGAAGCTTTCTGTCGGCAGTTTCGGGAACTATGCATCACACTCACACATCTGGTAGAGCAGCTAGCAAATTCCGAAGCTTTCTGTCGGCAGTTTCGGGAACTATGCATCACACTCACACATCTGGTAGAGCAGCTAGCAAATTCTGAAGCTTTCTGTCGGCAGTTTCGGGAACTATGCATCACACTCACACATCTGGTAGAGCAGCTAGCAAATTCTGAAGCTTTCTGTCGGCAGTTTCGGGAACTATGCATCACACTCACACATCTGGTAGAGCAGCTAGCAAATTCTGAAGCTTTCTGTCGGCAGTTTCGGGAACTATGCATCACACTCACACATCTGGTAGAGCAGCTAGCAAATTCCGAAGCTTTCTGTCGGCAGTTTCGGGAACTATGCATCACACTCACACATCTGGTAGAGCAGCTAGCAAATTCTGAAGCTTTCTGTCGGCAGTTTCGGGAACTATGCATCACACTCACACATCTGGTAGAGCAGCTAGCAAATTCTGAAGCTTTCTGTCGGCAGTTTCGGGAACTATGCATCACACTCACACATCTGGTAAAGCAGCTAGCAAATTCTGAAGCTTTCTGTCGGCAGTTTCGGGAACTATGCATCACACTCACACATCTGGTAAAGCAGCTAGCAAATTCTGAAGCTTTCTGTCGGCAGTTTCGGGAACTATGCATCACACTCACACATCTGGTAAAGCAGCTAGCAAATTCTGAAGCTTTTTTGTCGGCAGTTTCGGGAACTATGCATCACACTCACACATCTGGTAGAGCAGCTAGCAAATTCTGAAGCTTTCGATCCTAAGCAGACATTGTCAGTGGTTCTTTTTTATTTTAAATGAAAGAGTGAATAAAAGCATACTCATATATTCGAGTTGAAAAATATACGCATTGAAACACTAAAAATTAATTCAATCATGGTATTTGCAGTTTTTCGATGTGGTCAGCCCTAGGTGCTCTCATATATCTCCGAAATTTCATATTTCCGAAATTTCATATCTCCGAAATTTCATATGTCCGACAGCATCTTTTTCATATTTCCCACACTTCATATCTCTGTTATAAGTGAATTTAAAGAAGCTTAACGTCACATTCTATTTTGATTTGCTCATTATTAGCGAGTTCGTTATTCAGAAACTTGCTGATGTGAAACGAGTATTGCATGTAGTAATTGGGATAAACATTGGCTCAAAAAATCCTTAGAAGCTTAGGACGACAATCTTTGTCAAACATCAAACTTGCATCAAACTGCGACTGCCATGTCCGACAGCGCTGACGATTTTAGCTCTTAGGGCAAGGTATCAGATGTAATAATCCGTAATTATGGTTCACTTTCACCGTCTGTCAAATATCGTGAAGCGCCGTTTATTTAGGTGTTGTTTAGACAAAGCAGCTCTCGAGACTGGCCTTAGTTGGCGATCCAGACGTTGCTGAAGTTTCCACTCGCCGGGATGGCGGTGAACCGGCTGATCCGGCACAGCCTTCCGCTGCTGTTGAACCGGTAGGCCAGGCAGTCCCACTGAGCAGCCAGACGGCAGATGGTCGCGCACTGGATCAGATCAATAGCCGGCAGGCTCAGTTCGGCTACTCCTTTGAAGTTGGCATCGAGAACTAGCAGCGGGACGGTGGCGGCGGCGACTCGGCGAAACCGACGGCAGTCGCTGAGCTGCAAGCCATCTATAGGGTTTTGGATGGCAAATTTCACTGTTGATTTGCTGAACCTGATGAGTCCTCATCAGTCCCTGATGAACGATTAAAGTCAAGTTCGGTTTCCTTGACTTTACATTCAAATGAATGCTGGGTGCAAACCAGATGACTTAATTAACATTTCTTTCCTAAACCGGAACGGAATCTGATGGTTGCGGACTCAGTCTAACATAAAATTCGAGCTCTAATTTACAACTATTTGCCTATTTTGACTGTGTTGTAGAATAGGAAATTAAGATTTATCATAGAGCATTTGTGCAGAAACTTCAACTGAACAAGAACTATGGTTCCCTGATTCGCACCTGCCCATTGGACTGTACCTGAGTACACGTTCTCATAAACGGAGTTGCGGAATTGGCCACCACAGGTTTGAGACACATTGCCCATGCAGGCCATGTTGCACTCCAGCTCGCTTACTTTGCCAAGCGAACCGAACTGCCAGTCGCAGCTGCACTCCTTGCTGTATTGCAGGGCAAAGTACCGGAAACCGCCGATGGCGCAGACCCGGCTGCACAGCTCCACCGTCAGAGACGGGCTGGACAGAATTCCCTTCTCCGTGTGATTGATGCCGAATTGACCAAGTCTGGCAATTCCAACCAGACCTACGATGTCTCTATTTGGCATGGCCGCATCCGCGTAGCAACCAACATAGCTGAGTGCGGCTACAGTTCGCTGGGCCAGCGACGGAGCGACTAGCAGAGCTGCAGCAACCGCGACAAGCTGCAGGCGAATCGCCATCTTGGACTGTTTTGGAAAATCCTGCAGCAGTTGCGTCTGAGCAAAGACATGATAGAAAAATTGAAAGCTGCTTAACAAGCCGGCAGGATTAACTCACCAGAAGGCAATTGGTCCACCGTCTCTCTTGCTTTGGATTGGAGGAAGGAAAATACTTGTAAAAACTGACTGCCGTTGTTCCAGCTTTCAAAAACTGACTGCAATGATTTCTGTTTGAGAGCACATGGAGAGTGCAAAAAATAAATAGCAGATCATGATTGAAACCTACTTCTACATTTAGCTTACTTTGCAAGAAGAAAAAATACTGAAATATCTAAAATATCGAACTACTGAAATATCGACAACTATATTCAGCAAAGAAAAAGTTCAACCAGAGAAAACCCGAGACGCGGGGGCGCCCGCATGCCTGTTTTTGTCTTCTCAGTGTAGAAAGCTTTGTATTTTCTACTTTGCAGGATTCAAATGGCATGTCTAGTCGATAAAAACCCCGTTTGAGATGAAGTAAAGCAAAGTCTTTAGGGGGGTTCTATTCGTGCAGTCCATGAGGTACTTAATTGATGGCTGCCTAAACTCCGACGCCATGAGGCTTTGGACGGGTGCCAAAACTAATTAGCCACTATAACTAACTCCGCAAGCATCGCGTACTTATCATCTGCAATAAGTTCCGTTTGAGAGCGATAACGTTTAAGTCTAATTTATGTCAGCTTCACGCCAAAAGGGATGGAACAAGGGAAACATATATGTTAAATATCGAGATTCAAAAAAACTAATTCCCGGTTCAGATTAGCATTCCCGGTTGCCTGCACAGAGACTCTGAGTAATTTAGGCTTTTACGCTACAAGGATTTCAAACTATGCAGTGCCCTCTGTTGCCTGTAAACTCTGTCTTCTATCTAACTACAGCTCGATCGCCTGAACCGAAAAATCTTATTTAAACTTCAGAGCCTTTGATTGGGAGGTAGCAGAGCAGCTCAGCGGGAAGCGCGTCGGACTCTTGCGTCACGACACCCTGGTTCGCCTTGCGTCACGACACCTGGTTCGTTTTGCGTCACGACACCTGGTTCGTCTTGCGTCACGACCCCCTGGTTCGCCTTGCGTCACGACCCCTGGTTTGTCTTGCGTCACGACCCCTGGTTTGTCTTGCGTCACGACCCCTGGTTTGTCTTGCGTCACGACCCCTGGTTCGTCTTGCGTCACGACCCCCTGGTTCGCCTTGCGTCACGACCCCTGGTTTGTCTTGCGTCACGACCCCTGGTTCGTCTTGCGTCACGACCCCCTGGTTCGCCTTGCGTCACGACCCCTGGTTCGTCTTGCGTCACGACCCCTGGTTCGTCTTGCGTCACGACACCTGGTTCGTCTTGCGTCACGACCCCTGGTTCGTCTTGCGTCACGACCCCTGGTTCGTCTTGCGTCACGACCCCTGGTTCGTCTTGCGTCACGACCCCTGGTTCGTCTTGCGTCACGACCCCTGGTTCGAATCCGTGCGCAAACACATTCATTTGGGGCTTGTGTAAATGCACATAGATTGGCACACCCATGGGACAACCCCTCAATGCAGAGAGTGTACATGCCTGACGATTAGACAGTCAGGACCGCAGTACACCCTGTGTGAGCGTGTGTACGAGTGCGTGCCTGCATACAGTATTGGTGCGCTTGTATGTCCCCAGGAGTCAGCGAAATGGGCAGAATTGCAAATATGTATAAGCATTGAATACACTATATAATACACACAGCGCCTTTCATTGGCAGAATATTTTAAGCTGCTAATGTCAGTAATATCGATACCAGCTCAGAAATCCTACAACCCCAAGTTTGAGATCTTCGTCCTAATGGCGCCACCCAGCTAATAAAAGCCGTAGAGTATTGGGCTCGAAATAATTAAATTGTCATAAAGCTGAACAAAATTATAGTTTATTGGATTCAAAATGATCAGATCACCGCAAATAGAAGTGTTTTTATGTCAAAATATCAAAACACACGAATTCTATTGTATTTTTCTCATTAATAATATGACTGTAATTTTTGTACAAGCAAGCGTGGGTTTGCGAGAAAGAAAATCGAGTAAAAAAGCAACCCTAACCGGACTCAAAGAAATTTGGAAAAATGTTATGAAATATACAGCTAGCTAAATATCATTTATGAGAAATGCGAAAAATGAACGAAAAAATGAAGCATTGTTACATCACAATTGTATTTTGTCAGCCCTACTTTGCGAGCAGGAATAGGAGTTTCCGAGGGAGCTCGAGGCTTCCCAGTTCTGCCCAACAAGGAGTCATAATATACCATTGATATTTATATTATATATTATATTATATACCATTCATACTAGTGTTATAGTTAGCTGAGACTGTCTATGGTAAAATCCCATTTACTCCAATGCATTCAGTCGGTTTTACGGCCCGCTGAAAACGTCTATGGCAAAGTCAGAAGAAAGCGGGGTCAAGGGGGTGCTGAGCACACCAGCACTCTATGCCAGCGAGTGTCGACCATAGACAGAAAATCTTCAGTCTCGCCAGTCTGATTTCCGTATCTATGACTAAATTGAAAGCTTGCAGTACCAACTAGGCCGCAAAATGGAATACTAAGCATTATTAAGCAGCACTAAGCTTTAATTTTAAAATATACAAGTTGTAGAAAGATTAACTAGATACTTATATGCATACGATTTTTTTACTTATTGAAGTCGGCCATAGATTATTGCAGCGGGCGGGATGCCTTGCGTTTTACCGCGTTTCAGCACGCCTAGGCTAACTATAATTGTATTATTAGTAGGCTTTTTACCATAGATATTTGCCGCTGCTAGACGGGGTGCGGGGCAAGAGCGTCCGTTAGGGGGTTGGGGGCGAAGCCCCACATTCTAACCATAGACAATCGGGCACGCCTAAAGACTCACTGACTTAAACTTTTAAATACTCAAAGCTTAAACAAATAGAAACAAAAATGGAGAAAAAATATGAGCTAGTATTTACACGCTTTACAGGATGAAGGTTAACTACTTAAAGTAGCCGAAAGAGAACATGAGTATAAAAATAAAGATATATATATGCATATTTTTCGACCCGTAGAGTCTAATAATATTTAGACCCGTAGTTCTAGAGTGGTAGCACAAAATATAGCAGCGATGCGCATTCAGACTACTGCTGAAAAAACGTTTTTTATTGTATAAGAATTATCAATGGCTGCAAGGTGTGGCAAATATTTTTTGGCTAATTGTGCCTGTCAGTTTCACAGTTATTGTTTTTGTACTCCGGGTATTAACACCAGCCGAAATAAGCAGTTATATCTATCATACTTGAGGCTGAAATTGCAGAATTGCAGACATAATTAGAAATCCAAATAGTAACTGTTAAGCTCTTAAATACATATATCAGACTGACACCTTTAAAGCCTTTAAATGCGCACCACTCACCAAATTTAAGGCGTCAGTCTCAAGCTTTCCTATCATCAGAGTCCCAGCCATTATCTTTAATCAGGTGCGCCAGCTCGATAATGTATTTTCCCTCTTTGTAGCGCTGCGAGCTCTCAAAGGCGCGCTCGTATTTCCAGCCTAGTACGGTTCGACAGCCGTGACAGTAAATGTCCGCCACGCTGTGCAAGCCAGTGAGCAGCAGCCGCTCCTCCGCTGGACCAACAATCACGTTCACTACGCGATCGAATAGGTAGGCCCTGCCCTGGCTGCCCTGTGGGTCGGAGAGATTGGCTGCTCTGACTAAACAGTGTCTGAATTTAATAGGCTAGCTCCTATACAAGGACTGTTGGAATGCTTAGTCAGGGAAGGAATTGAGGTGGCTGACTGGACTGGAGATGCGGGGAAGGGAAGGGAGTGGGGTGGCTGGCTGGACTGGAGATGCGGGGAAGGGAAGGGAGTGGGGTGGCTGGCTGGACTGGGGATGCAGGGAAGGGAAATGAGTGAGGTGGCTGGCTGGACTGGAGATGCGGGGAAGGGAAGGGAGTGGGGTGGCTGGCTGGACTGGAGATGCGGGGAAGGGAAGGGAGTGGGGTGGGTGGCTGGACTGGAGATGCAGGAAAGGGAAGGGAGTGAGGCGGCTTTCTGGACTGGAAATGCGGGGAAGGGAAGGGAGTGAGGTGGCTGGCTGGACTGGAGATGCGGGGAAGGGAAGGGAGTGGGGTGGCTGGCTGAACTGGAGATACGGGGGAGTGAGGTGGCTGGCTGGACTGGAGATGCGGGGAAGGGGAGTGGGGTGGCTGGCTGGACTGGAGATGCGGGGAAGGGGAGTGGGGTGGCTGGCTGGACTGGAGATGCGAGGAATGGAATGGAGTGGGGTGGCTAGCTGGACTGGAGATGCTGGGAAGGGAAGGGAGTGGGGTGGCTGGTTTGGATGGAAAGATTTCATGTACCAGTGTCCACAAGTAAGCAAGCCCAACCAGCCACTATGAAAGAGTTGCTAATAATTCAGCAAGCCTTACATGAAAACTCTTGCTAATTAGGTCAGCATGAGCAGCCAGGTGAGCTCGGCAGTGCATGCAGGCATAGGTGCGCTCGCAGTCGCCATTGGGTGACAACTGGTCAACACCACTGACACTGCTGCAGACTCGACCATTGCCACTGTTATTGCCAATGTCAAGATAAACTTGAAATGTCCTGCCCATTGACAGAGTGTATACAATATGCAGTCCAGAACAAGATGAGACTCAACTGATGAAACACTGGACTAAGTGCACACCTGGTCTTCCAGGTAGATATACACATGCATTATAAAAAAACCAATGAAATTTTCTTTAATAGATGAACAATAGGCAACATTCAGTTAGTACATGCATAATGTGAATAAAATTCTTATTAAAACCTGCTTCAATAGGTTTTTGGTTATTAAAAAATTGAAGATATTTTTGACTATAGAGAAATTTAAACCCAACCATAATTATATTAATAAATTGACAATTTTTGCTGCACTAGAATTGAGCAATTTGGGCACACAAAATTCAAGAACACGGGCAAACTTTTTGCTGCATACCTTCTTAAACAAGCATCAAATTGCCAGCACTCGACCATTAAGACATTAAACCATTCTATTAGAAGGTCATATTGTTTTTTTGTAAATGCAAGAAGAAATATAAATAAATTATCAAAGGGATTCTCCCTTTAAAAATTTTTAAATAGTTGATACATTTTTAAATGTAAAAAATTTTTAAATAGTTAAATAGTTTTTAAATAGCTGATTAAATATTTTTTAGAGGCTAAGATTAAACTACACTAATTATTATATTGAATATTTGGCTTAATATACTACTAGCATCAAAATTATTTTATATAATTTATCTATAATTTCTATTTTCTATATATTAATATTTACCAATTGACTATCCTATTTAGCAATTATTAGAATTAGAAGTATCAACTTCTATACTTAAAATTTCTAAATATTAACTCTATTACAACAAAATCATAAAATCATAAATATATAATCATCCCTTTTACTCATTGTTATACTACTGTCTTTCTAGATCAAGGTAGATCCAAGGGGCCATGGACCCTACTTAGCTAGGGCCAAAACATTTGGGCCATATATTTACATTATTATTTTTTTTACCTATTATATGTATCACTATTAAAATGACTTAGTAATTTTACTATAGTCATAGATATAGATTGGTCCCTTTCCTTAATTTTGTCTCTAAATTTCCAAAACTAATTAAAAGTCTAATTTTGTCTTGAAACAAGTGCTCTTACAAGCCAATGAATAGGCCCTAACTTTAGGTGCACAAGACGAACATATGATATTACTCAGACTACTTATACGATGCTGCAAAATCCATCCTTCTTAGGCCGGAATAAAAATTTGAGTGATCGTGGCTTTCAAATTAGTGCTATTTTTGTTGCTGCTCTAACTTGATTAAAACACATGCTTTGAAGGTTAAAATCCAAATGAGTTTAAGTAGGCCTAATTGGTCTAGGAGTGAAAATTAAAATGCAAAGCACCACGCTGTTGTTGTATATATCCTATTCAATAAAGAAGTAATATATATAGAGTCCGTTGTTTTAGATCGATTGGAGATCTTGCGTAGCTGGCGAATACACCCCACTTACATTATTGTACCTCTGGAATTGCATTGGCTATTGATCCTTTTGATATGCACAAAATTATTGAGCGAATGCGTTTTAGCTATAGCCAATGCGGGTTAGTCGACGCGGCCAGAATTTTGTAATAGGAATTAAAAAATAAGATATTATAACACCGTATGCATGTATTTGCTAACAACCAAAGGAGGAATGGCCGGTGCCCTGCTGGGGATCTTACGCGATCAAGAGTAAAAACTGGAACGAGGGGCGATTTCGGACATACGAGCGTAGACATAAAACGATGCCCCGGCCCTTCTAACTTGAATACCAATTTATGCACAACACGTCGAATTAATGTAAGTATCTTTCGTAGCTACATGCCTCTCCGAGTTGCAGCTTGTCAGAAATCACCGCCACACGTGGCTTGTGTATGGCCAATAGCAAAACCTTTAGAAAGTCGCATCATATACGATGTAGACAATGTCGATATATCGATGATAACCTTGATCAAGGCGTTCTTCTGAGCGGCCAGAGCATGTATACAATTTCCTCTTTGTGTAGCACTATACACCATTCTCACACGCTGTGGTCAAACGATGGAATGCACAACAGCGTGGTCCGTTGCGAATGTTTATGGTTAGTATAAGACTCGCCATTGATTCATGTTTGAAATTTTCATTTGTGCTCTATAGACCAATGACCGATGACAATGACGCTCTCTCAATCCTTTAAAGCTACTTCTTAATATGATCTTTGAAATGCGCATTTAAAAGCGCTGATAGAGTTTATACATGTACGCTCGTATACATGTATCACTACCTCACTATATATATAACATCTGTGCTTACACCAGAAAGAATTTACTTGGATTTTGGTCTCTTGTCTACATTTAGTTAACTCGCACTGGTCTGTGAAACTTGGGCTACTATATGCACGTACTGTAATAAGTCTTTACTTCATGTAGACATACGGTATACGTGTGCATTATGAGGGTCATGGTTGATCGATTAATGATCAAGTTTTTCGATGCAATCAGTGCCAGCATTACAACTATCTGTGACGCCAGTGGCGGATCTAGAGTTTCATTTGGGGGGGGGGAGCGGTCCAAGTTTGGGGCGCCAACACGAGTGTAAGGGGCGCCAATTTTTAAGCTAGGGGCGCAAAAAAATGCGTGTAGGGGGCGAAAAATCAAGTTTAGGGGGCGCAAAGTTAGGTTTTTGGGGGGCGCAATATGTTCGGTCAAGCTATTTTGGGGGGGCGGCTGCCCCCCCCCCCCCCGCCCCCTCCCCACTAAATCCACCCCTGTGTGATGCTTAAGGTCGTAGTTATGCCAAATTTACCACAAATGAAACAAATTACAGGCAAAATTCAAGATCGATAATGTAATCTAACAGAGCATGTGTGCGTTAATTGGTGCGCAATGCAGTATAGTATACAACAGACAGTTAATACGTGCGGATTGTAGATGCTGATAAAAATGAGTACGAGCTAAAGCCTACTCGCGTGCAATCTAATTATCATAGGTAGATAAGTTCACTGAGGTGTTACGTGAATTAGATTATTGTAGAACAACATCTTGTGTTCTACTATACATGTACAAGCCATTGATAGTTTCACTCGAAAGTTCTTTATACAGCAGTAGTATATAGAGCGAAAGAAGTCATTGAAAATCATAAAAAATCGCGAAAAAATAAAAACCGAAACTTAACATTCAATTCGAAACGTACAGTTGGTTACAGTTTCATTGCTTCACTTATTCGATTCCGGGCATGCCTATACTCCTGCTCTAATCCAATGCAGCTAAGCAGTAATGGCAACAGTTTTATCAGGCAATCTCGATAGCAGCCGCCTTCTCTAGGCCCAGCTCCTTGATCACGTCCTCCCTGAGCTTGAACTTCTGCACCTTGCCGGTGACGGTCATGGGGTACTCGTCTCTAAACAGAACGTAGCGCGGGATCTTGAAGTGGGCGATTTCATCCTTGCAGTAGGCTTTGAGCTCCGCCTCTGTCAACGACATTCCAGGCCGTAGACGGACGACAACGCAGAGCTCCTCGCCCATTCGTTCGTCTGGTACTCCGACGATTTGGGCGTCAGCGATGGCTGGATGGCCGTGCAGAAAGTTCTCAATTTCTACCGGGTAGATGTTCTCCCCGCCGCGGATGACCATGTCCCGGATTCGGCCTCGAATGTGACCGTAACCGTCAGCATCCAGAAAGCCGATGTCGCCTGTGCGGTACCAGCGGTCCTCGCCGATCACCTCCGAGGTCTTCTCGGTGTCGTTGAAGTAGCCGCGCATCACCGCATAGCCACGGATGCAGATTTCGCCACGCTGTCCAATTGGCAGCGCGCGGCCCTCCGGGTCTGCGATTTTCACCTCCATGTGCGCCGACGGACGACCAACTGAGGCCGTCCGCTTCTTCAGACTATCGTCCGGCATGCCCTGAAACGTGACAGGGCTGTTCTCCGTGGTCCCGTACGCAATGGTCACGCGGTCCATGTGCAGCTCGGACACGATTCGGCGCATCACCTCCACCGGACAGGGCGATCCGGCAATAATGCCAGTTTGCAGCGACCGGAGATTCCGCTTGCTAACGTCAGGCTGGGACAGGATGTCGATGAACATTGTTGGCGTGCCATAGAGCGCCGTGCACTTTTCCGCCTCCACAGTGCTCAAAGTAGCCGCCGGTTCGAAGCTCGGCGACGGATAGATGCAGGTTGCTCCGTGCAGTACAATCTGCAGGTTGCCAAGGCCCATGCCGAAGCAGTGATAGAACGGCACCTGAACGCAGATGCGCGCCACGTGTTTGTGGAATTCGCACCGCATGCCGACGAAGTACGCATTGTTTAGAATATTGTGATGCGTTAGCGCCGCTCCTTTCGGACTGCCTGTAGTGCCCGAGGTGAACTGGATGTTGATTACGTCGTCCATTTGCAGGCGCTCGGCGAGTTTGTGAAGCTGCTTCTCGGTGTTGGGATCGGCGCTTCCGGCTCGACACACTTCATCGTACAGGAAGGCACCCGGCCGCTCCTCCTGACCCATCATCACCACGTGAGACAGCGAGGGCATGACCGAGCTTGACAGGCCGCCCACTCGCGACTTTGGCAGCTCCGGGCAGAGTTCACACAGCATTGCGTAGTAATCGGACGTCTTGAAGTTGGGCGCCGAGACCAGGGCTCGAATGCCGACTCGGTTGACGCAGTACTCGAGCTCGTGCGGCCGGTAGGCCGGGTTGATGTTCACCAGCACCAGCCCAGCCTTGGCAGCGGCAAACTGAGTGGTGACCCACTCTCGACTGTTCGGTCCCCAAATACCCAGCCTATCGCCCGGGTTCAGGCCCAGCGACAGAAAGCCTCTGGCTAGTTGGTCAACTTCGGCACGGAACTCCGCCATAGTGCGGCGCTGCGGCTCGCTGCCGTCCCGACCGCCGCCGAAACGAAACACGAAGGCCTCCCGGTCGGGATTTTTAGCGACCGCCACGTCCAGCAGCTGGCCAATCGTGCCGCCCATCAGCGGGATGTCGGTCGGGCCGCAGGCGTAGCTTAAGCGCTCCGGCGGCGGCGAAGGCAACTGCTGGAAGTGCAGGCGGCTGGCCAGCGACAGACGACGCAGTGTCCTGGCAGCGACTGTCACCGATGCCAGCAACCTCGTGCTGATCGTTGATGCCATGTTTTTCACCGCTGCTGCTGGCTTCTGGGAGAAGCAGATAAACAGTGAGTAACTCACCTTGTATTCGTTTCCGCTCTTCTCTAGTCCTGGTCCTTCTGTATTTTAACCTGGCATTTATTCTAGCAAAATGCACGTTTGCAATGAAAAGCTCTTTTGTTGGAGGTTTGGGGTGGCTGGCTTTGTCACTGAGTGTACATTGGGCAGATACAGTACTGACCGCGGAGGCTTCAGGTAAAGAGGGGACGGGGTAGAGGCTATCACGTGATGCCCGTGTGTGGTCTCTCTCTCTCTTTCTCTAATTAGTACTTTTCAGTGTGCAAAATGTAAAATGTAAATCCAAAATGTGCAAAAAAGGGTCTATTTTTTAAGCCGGGGGTGAGAGTGTGAGAAAAGTGTGAGTGAGCATTGCTGAAAAAGCAAATTCGCACAACGAATGCTCTTCAAAGCGGGCAGAAGAAAAGGCCAGTCAGAAGTGCAGAAATACAGTAAAAGTGCAGTCAGATGCTGTAGTTTTTTTTTAATACCCAAGAAGCTTAGGGGCAGTCTTGTTTTTTTGTACTTTTAGATGTTGCGCTGAAAGCTGGTTGCGTATTGAATTACGAGTTGAAGGTTAATTGACAGGCTGGGACCGTCAATTAGAGTTAAAATTGTCAGTTTGCTTGAGTGGCAGAAGTTTTAAGCTGGATAAAGTAAAGTCATCTAGGCTCGTGTGCGGAGAGCATCATTCTTTAAAGATATGATTGAAGATATAGTTGTACTAGTTGGTAGAGGTCATTCCTAAACAGAAGATCAACAAGCCGCTTGTTGGTGGCAGATCTGAAGGGTATCATCCAGATCTGAAGGGCATTATCTAGAACTGAAGGGTATTATTTAGAACTGAAGGGTATTATCCAGTTCTGAAGGGTATTATCCAGAACTGAAGGGTATTATCCAGATCTGAATGGTATTATCCAGATCTGAAGGGTATTATCCAGAACTGAATGGTATTATCCAGATCTGAAGGGTATTATCCAGAACTGAAGGGTATTATCCAAAACTGAATGGTATTATCCAGATCTGAATGGTATTGTCCAGATCTGAAGGGTATTATCCAGATCTGAAGGGTATTATTCAGATCTGAAGGGTATTATTCAGATCTGAAGGGTATTATCCAGATCTGAAGGGTATTATTCAGATCTGAAGGGTATCATCCAGATCTGAAGGGCATTATCTAGAACTGAAGGGTATTATTTAGAACTGAAGGGTATTATCCAGTTCTGAAGGGTATTATCCAGAACTGAAGGGTATTATCCAGATCTGAATGGTATTATCCAGATCTGAAGGGTATTATCCAGAACTGAATGGTATTATCCAGATCTGAAGGGTATTATCCAGAACTGAAGGGTATTATCCAGAACTGAATGGTATTATCCAGATCTGAATGGTATTGTCCAGATCTGAAGGGTATTATCCAGATCTGAAGGGTATTATTCAGATCTGAAGGGTATTATTCAGATCTGAAGGGTATTATCCAGATCTGAAGGGTATTATTCAGATCTGAAGGGTATTATCCAGATCTGAAGGGTATTTTCGAATAATCAGAGGGGAGCTATTTCGATATTTCAAAGTCTGAAGGGTTTTTCCTCGTTTTGATGCTCAACAACTTGTTTCTGTTTGTTGTCAAGCAGTCAAATTTAACCGAGACGCAAGAATATTCTGACAGTGAGAAATATTAGACATCACCCGCTGTTCTCAAGTCCGGGTTGCGAATGAGTAGCATATATCGTGTATAAAGCTTATTTTTCAGACGGAGCGTTGCGTATTTCTCGGCGTGTTTATTAGAGGAGAGTTATTATTGAAAAAAATAATTCACATATTAAAAAGTTAGCGCGATAAATAACAATAGCGAGGTGGGCGCTGAGGTGCCAGCGAGCCAGAGAGCTAAAAATAATGTGCCGATTTATTGGAAAAAACATCCGGAAATTTCCTCAGGGTTTCAAGATTTTATTCTGATTGTTAATTATAAAATAACATCTCTTAGTGCTCTTGGATAGCGAAAATTAGTGGGGACAGACAGTTGCAATAATTAAAGACAGACTGCTCAGAAATCAGGCGAAAAATGGTTTAAAAATTATAGGCAAAAAGTCAACAACAAGCCAATAAAAGTTTTGAAGTCAGGATAGGCAATCTATAGAGAAACTATATGCACAGCCAATGGAGGGTTGGTCCTCAGATTTTGAGTAGATATTTTTGCGAGCTAAGGGAGATATCCGATAGTATGACTGCTATTAAGCATTGATACAGTAGTTAATAGTTATTCATAATATCGGTATAGTATAGGGTTTCAAGAGTACTTAAAAGTGCACATGCACTTCAGCTAGACAAAGCAACAACATCGGAGACTAGCAGCTAAGGGTGCTTTGTTTTCGATTGTTACAAATTTGTAGCTCTGAAGCACTGCAGTTCTGTAGGAAATTTTGCTTCGATTGTCGGCGTTGGCGCCTCCTCCGAGACCTGCGGCGCTTCTGGACGTCTGCAACAGGGATGACTGCGCTTTCAGGTCCCATCTGCAGCCACTGATTCTCAGTTCTTAAGCAGCTCCTGCCTACCAGTGCACACACAGCTACCTACCAGAGCACACAACAGCTACCTACCAGAGCACACAACAGCTACCTACCAGAGCACCCAACAGCTGCCTACCAGAGCAGCCAATAGCTACCTACCAGAGCACCCAACAGCTAACTACCAGAGCACTCAACAGCTGCCTACCAGAGCACTCAACAGCTGCCTACCAGAGCAGCCAACAGCTGCCTACCAGAACACCCAATAGCTGCCTACCAGAGCAGCCAACAGCTGCCTACCAGAGCAGCCAACAGCTGCCTACCAGAGCACTCAACAGCTGCCTACCAGAGCAGCCAACAGCTGCCTACCAGAACACCCAATAGCTGCCTACCAGAGCAGCCAACAGCTGCCTACCAGAGCAGCCAACAGCTACCTACCAGAGCACTCAACAGCTACCTACCAGAGCACCCAACAGCTGCCTACCAGAACACACAACAGCTACCTACCAGAGCACCCAACCCAACAGCTACCTACCAGAACACACAACAGCTACCTACCAGAACACTCAACAGCTACCTACCAGAGCACCCAACAGCTGCCTACCAGAACACACAACAGCTACCTACCAGAGCACCCAACAGCTGCCTACCAGAACACACAACAGCTGCCTACCAGAGCAGCCAACAGCTGGCTACCAGAGCAGCCAACAGCTGCCTACCAGAGCAGCCAACAGCTGCCTACCAGAACACACAACAGCTGCCTACCAGAGCAGCCAACAGCTGCCTACCAGAGCAGCCAACAGCTGCCTACCAGAGCACACAACAGCTACCTACCAGAACACACAACAGCTACCTACCAGAGCAGCCAACAGCTACCTACCAGAGCAGCCAACAGCTACCTACCAGAGCAGCCAACAGCTGCCTACCAGAACACACAACAGCTGCCTACCAGAGCAGCCAACAGCTGCCTACCAGAGCAGCCAACAGCTGCCTACCAGAGCACACAACAGCTACCTACCAGAACACACAACAGCTACCTACCAGAGCAGCCAACAGCTACCTACCAGAGCAGCCAACAGCTACCTACCAGAGCAGCCAACAGCTGGTACCTATCTAGAATAAAGCACACAAAACGAGTCCAGCAGCTTACCTCAGTTTTCAGCCTGAGGCGGCCCGTTGCCTGAAACAAGTTGTGGTCAGGGAGGAAAATTCGAATATTATTTAAGCTTATGAACTGGTCAAATTGCTGTTAGTAGAAATGGTGAGACTACATTAAAAACTAATTCAAGATGAGTCTAATTCGAGCTATTTTACTCAGTCTTCAGGTAAGACAACAATAAGCATAATTTAAAAGATTACGGAAAGGTTTAACATAAATGTCCTTCGTGCAGTTTGTGCAAAATTTGTGTCAAAACTTGTACTAAAATGGAGAGCACAGTTTAGGTTAGGGTTTAGGATTAGGGTTTAGGTTAGGTTTAGGTTTGTCAGTCAGACTGTGATAGACCCGCTAATATTAGTGCGTTGTCAAAATGATAATCATCTTACTGCTTCTACTGTTAGTAACCACATGCAGATTTTATTGTAGTTTTTTTCAACGTTTAGATTTTTCAGTAGTTTATGCACAATGTACTTTAATTTGAATTCTAATTGTTAAAACAACACGCTGGAACTTTGTGACGATGAGGCATTAGTAACGCTTAGGAGGCTGGCCAATTCTACCTTCGGCATCGTGCAACTCCTGGACTCGTCTGGCCGCCTGCTCGCGATGTCATCGATCAGTGCTTTGGCTGCAATCCGTAGGTTGATAGCGCTCTGCTTTATCGCGAGGATAATCTGCTAATCCAGCTGCTAAGCTACTGGAATCGTGGGATTATGTGACAGGTGAAGCAAGAGGAAGAGGCCTGCGTTCCAAATCAGTCCAAATCATAAAGAATTTCGGCATGCAGCTAAGCACAGCTTCTAACACTGTCTAAAGAATTGGATAGCGAGCTGCATCATTCAAAAACCAAACTTTTTAGGTTGACCCGCAAAATCTTACTTTGAATTTGAAGAGACTCAAATCCAGCGTCCATCGTAAATCACATTCCTGCACCCTACCCAGTCTAGTAATAATCTATAGCACCCCACATCACTCCTGCCCGCACAATAATCTATAGCAACCACCTCACTCCTGCCCGCACAATAATCTATAGCACCCACCTCACTCCTGCCCACACAATAATCTATAGCACCCACCTCACTCCTGCCCGCTCAATAATCTATAGCACCCACCTCACTCCTGCCCGCACAATAAACTAAAAGCACCCACCTCACTCCTGCCCGCACAATAATCTATAGCACCCACCTCACTCCTGCCCACACAATAATCTAAAAGCACCCACCTCACTCCTGCCCGCACAATAATCTATAGCACCCACCTCACTCCTGCCCACACAATAATCTAAAAGCACCCACCTCACTCCTGACTGCACAATAATCTATAGCATCCAC